>JASAMV010004333.1:0-28753 GCA_030248065.1 Rhynchonema sp. JSB1_4
TAACTAACCACTAAAACTCACCAAATTATGATTATTATCCAGAGCTTGTGCAGCGGTACAACTTCATACGATAAATGAACGTACGGGGAAATCAAAATAGTGGGAAACACAGACTCAGACACATGTCAGTGCTGTTAGCCGTTGTACGGTCGTTATCAAAATGGTAAAACGAAACGCACGAAAACCGATCAGCAACATTTAGAAAGAGCGCGACAAATGGCAGTATGCATGTGGTATACGCATCTGATGAAGAAGATACATAACGGATTCACAAAA
The DNA here is from genome assembly GCA_030248065.1 of Rhynchonema sp. JSB1_4. Taxonomy (NCBI): domain Eukaryota; kingdom Metazoa; phylum Nematoda; class Chromadorea; order Monhysterida; family Xyalidae; genus Rhynchonema; species Rhynchonema sp. JSB1_4. The sequence continues at coordinate 277 of JASAMV010004333.1, forward strand.
AAATCAGTCAAGCAAAAAAAAACTTCTCACGTCTGGATGGGCCACTGTGCAATGTGAAGTACGTTTTTGTTTGTCACAGGAAGAAAGAGGGGAGTAAAAGTGTGTTCTTCAGAATAATAGAATCGATTCAGAAGAGGGTATAGAGGTTTTAGGTAGATGATGTTTAAGAGAGGTATATGTAAGTATGGTATATTTTGCTCTACACGCACATGAAGACCTACATGTGTCGAACGATCGGTGGAAGGAATTTTGGGAAACAATGAACTGTAGTAATGCAATAGGTTTAGCAATTCGTTCCACCGCACGCAGGATATACTGTACATATTCTGTTGAGGTCATTGTTGTGCCGTGAAAGTTGTGTGTGTTCGAAAGAATATTATGACAACGCCGCCGAGGTGTTAGTGGTTAGTTAGCATGAATCAGTTGTTAGAAGGTAATCAAGACACATTTTTGGAAACTGATGGTTAGCGTTGGTGCCTAAATATTGTGCTGCTCGCCAAGAAAACGTGGAAACGAAAATATGAAACATCACTCGGCAATTTTCGACCCTATGGGTTCGGGTGCAGAACAAAAAGCCCGATAATTTCGGCGAATTAGAAGGTGCAGACAGTCGTTATCGTCAGACACTACGGACACATGATACAGGGTATGATAAACCACAGTGACACACGAAAAAAGTTAGCAATACATTGTCTCAATTGACTGACAACACATATTCAAGTTCGGATTCAAAAATGCTGATTAAATTCACAATAATATACAGTTATTTCTCGAAAAACATACAACCAAAATGTTGACAGAACGAAAAGAAGCACTCTGTTGAATGGCAACCACGCTCGAAAAAAACGAGAGAACAACATACACAAATGCTGCCTCACCGTCTTATGCTGACAAGCACCAACACGATGTTTGCCTAGGACGCGGATCTGGGTCGTCGCGGTGTCTTCGCGTCAGTTTCGTCGCGGTCGTCCTCCGTCGCGGTCGATGGCGACGACCGTTTCAGACTGCCGCTGCCCGTTGACGCCGACGACGGCGTTGTGGCGCTGGATACGGTCGGGGCACGAGCATGACTAGATGATGATGATGATGATGATTGTGTGACGGCCGGTGGAGCGGCCGCCGGCAACGACACGGGACGGGCGGACGGGCCCGTCATTGTCGACGCACCCTTGGCGTCCGCGGACGACTTCTGGTCGCGGCTGCTGTTTGTACTTGGCGGTGATATCAGTTCGAGCTGCATCAGACGCGACGACGACCGCGGCGACGTTGCGGAGGTGGTCGGTTGATGTTTCAATGATGAGGAGGAGGAGGCACTTGCTGTTGGTGCTGTTGTTGACGATGTTGTTGTTGATGTTGTGACCACGGTGGCATTGGCCGACGCAGCCGAGTCTCTGTGCGTCAGCGATATGCAGATGTCACCGACTTGCAGTCGTTGGCAGGGCAGGCCGTAGAGGGACCGCGTCCGTTCAGGATTATACGACGACCAGCCTTGGCCGATCACGAAAAACGGATGCTCCACTGTTGCCTCGACTGACACCTGATAAACAAAAAAATAAATTGCACCTTTAATTTAAGACGAAAGGCCACTTTATACCTCGTCTCGTTGCGATACAAAGAACGAAAAAACGCTGTATCGTTCCCCATTTGTATCTAAGGTCGCTTATACTGGTTCCGAGACAACACATTCGATACATGAAAAAGTATAAATGACCTAACGCGACACGCCGAGACAAGATTTCGGGAGTTGAAAAATCTCAACTTGGATTTGCCTCGTCATTGCTTTTTTCGCCGATAGGAAGCGAATTGTTGGCTGTTTTTGGTGTCGTTGAGTTCCGTTCGACCTGGCGAATCCGAAAAACAAAGAAAAAATTGAAAAAGTTCCCAATTGAAAAGATGGTCCGACTGGGAATTGAACTGGCTTCATAGGCCCTCTACAGGCCGGTGAACTACCACTGAGCCACCCTGGTTGGCCTGAGTCGGCTGTAAACCAATTATGTATATTTGTCGCACAATGACTTTATAAGAATTGGTCAAATTTTTTCCTGAATCGTAAAAAAATTTTATTATCGAACTTTTTAAAAAAAAATTTTTAAAATTTTCTTGAAATCACTTTTTTATTCCGGACCCGCAAAAAATTGGTTTCTTGAAGAACGAAATTGCTGAAATCATGTTAGTTACAGCAATGTTTTGAGGGACACTAAAGAGAACTTCTCCACTGACTTGCACGTTTACGCCGATCACCTGCGATCTAATCCCTTTGGTCATGACTTTGAGAACCTTCGAAGGTAACTCTGTGGGTATATACATACATATATGTATATGAGAAAGGGAAGAGCAACCTTCTGTTTGTGAATTTGGGGTGGATAAATCTGAAGAGAGATAAAGACTTACACCATACACAGCAACGTTTTCAGTGCACAACAGCAACCTTCTATTTTTTAATTGTTCTTTGTCAATTTTTGCGTTTGTCGCGGGAGAGAACATCTGCGACAGACGCAACAACGCAACAGCCGGAAACACTGCGCAAAAAAACAACAACCGATACGCCGTATCGCAATGTTCTTTGTTGCGGCATGTTCCCAGGGGGACATTTTGTTCTTTGGATCGCAACGAGACGAAATATAAAGTGGCCTGAACAGCAACAAGTGTTCGTGACCAACTGATAAAAGAGCACAGTTTAGATAAAATGAATGATGTTCGTCAATACCTGCACTTTTCTGGTGCCCACGGAGAACCCGAGCAGCACGATGTCCTTCGTTTTTTCTTCGATCCTCACCACAGTGCTCGAGTCCATCTTCAAGTTATGAGATAAGTTGGCGGATCGGATGAAATCCTCCGTGCTCAGATCCTCGACCCGTTTCAGATCGCCGCTGGCAAGCTGAAATATCTCTATCTTTTATCAATTTTTATTGAAAATGATGCAGTCCGATTATACCACACGTACTATTTCGCTGTTGTGACATAACTTGCCCCTGGGTGCTGTCTTGTGGACGTGCTTTGCACAAGAGATGAATAGATCAATAACGATGCGATTTAGCCTTGTGGGCACGCATTGCGTCAGATCTGTGGATGCAGTTTCGGCCCATAATGCCAGACTGCAATGGCGCCCTGGGCCTTGTCAATGACAAAAGCGCCAACAGTCACCACCATAAACCGAAAATGCTCCAGCTCAACTTTGTAGGTTGAGTGAAACATAAGCGGTCACCACAGATCCCCTTTGTTAGCAAAGTGCACCGGCGGGTGCTGTCTTGTGGACGCGCTTTTGCACTTGCCCAGTGTTTCACGTTGTGAGTAAGAAAAAAGGATGTCGAAAATGGTTGACGAACGTGCGATGTCATTTATTTCCTTCAGCTCCAACTCTTGTCTTCCCCGATACAGCGATGACATGTGAACAAGATTACATACCTGAATGATTGTGCCACGCATGAAGTGTGACGGATAGTACGGCTGAGTGTTTGTACCGCTGGTTGACGCAGCCGAAGCGCTCACCAAACCACCGCTGCCCGCTGGCGTGATTGTACTTGCTGCAAGCAAGGTGACATGTTTAGATTTACTGAACTGGCGCTTGTAAAGTTGCAAAATTAAATTTCTGAATGGCCCATCTCACTTGACGGCGTGGCAGTCGAAGTCGACAAGGTCGCCGATGTGGTGTCCGCGTGCGTTGTAGCACCCACAGCTGTCGGCTGCAACGCCGGTGGCGTGCGCGGTCGTCGGCTAGTGTCTGCCATCAACGGCACGCCGGGCCCGCTCGAACTGCCGGTCCGGCCGAACAGTTTGGCGGCTTGTGCGGCCGCTGCCGCCGCGGTCGACGTGGACGGCATCGTCGCGGTGCCACCCGCGGCAGCCGCGAACGCCGCCGCCGCGGCCGCTTGTTGTTGTTTCTGGTGCTGATGCCATCGCATGAGCGTCTCCGACTCGGAATGCGACCGTTCGGCGGCCGAGCTCGTCGGTAATGTCGCCGGATGATGGGGATGCATCGGTGGTGGCATGGTGGCCGGCAGACGTGGCGACGGTGATGACGGTAGCAGATAGCGGAATCGAGTCGGCAGTGCCGCGTTGAGATAGTCAAGGTAGAGATGACGATTGATGGCTGCAGCTGAGTAGAGGGGATACGGCGCGCTGCCAGCAACACCGAGCGGATGTGTGACGCCAACAGCTTGCTGACTGGCACGCGTCTGAAAATGTCATGGCTGTAATGTGGCCGGAATGTGCTGTACACATTCTGTGGTACACGAAACTAGCACGACTTTTATGCGCTATTAAAATAAACAGATTCATAATATTTCACAGACTACACACTACCCATCACACCTGAAACGAGTGCACCATTCCAGCGGTGGTGCCTTGTTGCGCGGCAGCGGCGGCAAGTTGTGTGGCAGCGAGCAGGCGTGCCGTGGCCGGATCACTCGTTGCGCCGTGTGCATACGGACTGAACCCTGGGGATGAACCAAGTGTGCCGGTGCTGACCGCGTGCATCGCCGCCGTGTTGGCCGCTGTGCCGGCGCCGCCTGCCGACGTGGCCGGACCTGGAACTTATGCAACACCGAATGTGATGTGTTTTTTTGGCAAAAGAGAGGAGCCCAGCTAGTATGTACATATCACCAGAGAAAAAAACCTATTTTCTTGTTCCCACAGTATGCGTGGTTTAAAAGTTGCAATTAAATTAGACGCACAATCGGAAATCTGGTTGAAAAAGACTGTAACGGCACAGCTAACAGAACAGTTTCTGTCGCGAACGTACCGGCTCAACCATGGAAACATCATGCTTCGAATGGTGAAAGGATTAACACAAACGAGAAGCGAAAACTTATCAATGCCGTTTAGAAGGTCCGTATGATACAGAACGAAATAATGCAAGCTCAGTTATACAGGAATACTTTCATAATTTCGGGAGCTTGTTGGCAGAATTTCCAAATATGTACATATACCCATGTTCTCACAATAAGCTAACTTGACATCTTTCAAACTGTATCTGTTACAAGAACAAACGAACGTTGTTGACGTCAAATAAAAGTTAAAAGCGCATATGTGTCAGTGGATGCCGTGTACGAGGCGCGTGCCATTCATTTGGCAGAATATTAATGCAGCGAAAAAAATCATTCGCAACAAAGCAAAAATGAACCACGTATTTCATTGCGCTAACTAATTTCACTGAAAGCGAGCGATCAACGCGCGCACATGTACAACTTCGCAGCGCCCACACTTTGAAATTATCTGCGCTGAACATTCAAAGTCAGGCAGAGGTGTTCGGAACCGATGTCGGGCGCAGCTGCGTCTTTTTGAAGCGTGCTGCCGCCAATGAGGCTCCGTGACTTACTTGGTTCCAAGCGGACAGTTCGGTGGAACCCAGCCGAACTCCCCTGATCTTACGTGCCTCGCTACCAGCGCATTCCGTACGTGCGTGTGCGTATATGTATTCGCAATTCATCACTCTTTGTGACGGTATTAAGTCGGCGTGCAAGCGACACGGACCGGCACAAAAAACGACACCCGGGGTTCGTGGCCGCAACGGCGTGTTTATTGGACACACACACACACACGTATGTATATATACATATCATTTCGCCACAGGCGTGCGACTGCTTCGAACGTTGCGTTCTACCCTGAGAATCTATTTTGGAGCCCCGTGCATAACTTGGCAAAACACAACTCTTGTCTGTCTGCACCGCCTGCAACCTAATTTGGCAGAGTAAGTTGCGACAATATATGTAGTTCTAGCAGAGGTTGTCGTCGCTCGTCAGTCACACGCATGCCTTAAGCTTCCGCCCGATTAATAATAAAAGGGTAGAACTACGTAATCCTCCGGCACAAGCCAGCAACGTGTACCATTAGTGTAGCACATCGCGAGTGTGTGTTTGTGTTTGTTACAATTCCCGTATGTTGCGGCGCTCCCCTAGTGACACACGCCGAACACCACCAAGCCGGACACACAAACTAACAACAAGCAAGTCTGCTGCCTCGACCTATCGAGTTTTGTGACAAAAAACATGCGCACACGCGACCTCAGATCTAATCTGCTTGCGGCGGTCTGGAGGGCTTTATGGCCGACCGCGTGTCGCAGGAATCAACAGCGCCTTGCGATGCTTGCTACAGATGGAATGGTGGTCAATTTATTAATATTTCAAAAATTTCTTCTGCACAGCCAAACTGCTTCAAGCACATCAAACCTAAAAGTCGAAGCTGACTATACATACTTCCACCATTAGTAAATGTTCGAGCACCAAAGGCGTTCTGAGCCATTACATCCACATAAACGCAGCCAGTCAAACCGTTCAGCCACTATACATGTACGGCTGTCACGCAATGTGAAAATGATGTTGTGTGGTGGTGGTGTACGAACCAGCAAAAACTTTATTCGCAAAAGAACACGAGGACTGCGGCGTGTGGCTATACATACGTCGCAGAAGGCTATATACTGAACGCACTATACGAGCAGAGGCAATGGTTGAAAAAGTTATAAAATGGAGCCATACAAGGATCAAATTTTACGAAACGCATAAATTTAACTTTTGCAACATGAAAGCAGAGAGGCGGGAAATGGAATAATGGAACAATGAAAAGGAAAGACAATTATGGAGAAACGCAGTACACGATTCTCAAAAGTCACACAGACAGAGTAGCGAACGATAGGATAAGTGTGTATTTGCATAAGCCAAGTGTCAATGGACGTGGTTTGATGTCATGATTGTGTGAGGTACATATTGTGTTCCGATTTACCACTGATAAATTATTGCTAAAAGTCGACGTTTCGGGACCAATAAGGACCCTTCCAGTAGCGGATGATGTTTCGCCTAAGGCAAGTAGATTTAGGTTTGATCTCAGACTTGGCCCGAAAGACTCCAAAACAAATCCACAGTTTAAGTGACTGGTGTTTTCAAAGAAAAACACTGTGTTTTGGCTCGTTGTATTGTACAACGCTCTTTCTGTCGGCCTCAAGTCAACCAACATACGAACACCTCCTGGCCCCCACTCTCAAACCTGGCAGCAACGGCAATCGCAATCCACCAAATGACGTAGGATGTTCAAGGACTGTTGTCGTGGTGACGCTGGTGCTCGGCGTGGTATCCAATGAGGTCGATGCTCCTGAAATGTAAATTGGGCTGGCACAATAATTTGATTTTCGTTTCGCAAAAGTAAAGATCTGCAAAAAATCGTCAAAATTAGCGACTCGGCTAGTTAAAAATTTTCTTTTCTTGTCAAAAAACCGAAGAAGCATACGCTTTTGATAGATGATTGGGTAGTTAGCTCGCACCTGATTGTATGAAGTCGAAATTTGTATTTCGCAAAATGTGATTATGATTTGTGGTGGCGCGGTGGAGGAGCGCGTAAGGCACACACATGCAGTACAGTACCCGACCTCACCTGTTGTCGTGCTGGCTGGAGCGATATGCTGCTGCTGCCCGCCGGGCGACGAACCATTCATACGAGACGAAACGCTGATTGGCTGCAGGCGTAGTATTCAAATTGCCGCGCTTGTCGCCGCAGGTCGCGGGCCCATGAACAAGGAGCGGAGGTCAGCTAGCGGTTCTGCAAACTCGATTTCTATATTTAAGTCAATCTTGAAATATGCATGTTTGTGTTGTCTCTGACATGTGCCCTTCACCGTAGCATTGCTTCTGCCTGCGCGAACAAGGCAGCAGGGTTTTACGACACACCGATCAGATGAACGCATTTGTGTCTGGGACTGTGCAAGATAGCTTTGGGGCACAAAGTCCGACCAGTTGTTTAGGTAGATTTAATGAACAACTTTTACTCTCGTAAAACGTTGGCTCATCAGCTACTATGCCCATGTAATTAATCACAAAATATTCCACACGCGACATCCCTTATTTTTTAACTGACTACGTATGTACATCAGTAGAACAGCACAAGAAAAAAGTAAAAGGCTAAAACTAACTTTCTCAAACTCCCGCTGCTGCTGATCGCTCGGTTTTTTAGATCCCGGCTATACTTTTGTCGATTAATAGATTACATTTGGTTGACACGGCTGATTTTCTTAATGAATTCTGTCAGTTGACGACTTTGAAGCGCGCGCACACGAGTGCACACGAACGAGGTGATGTTTCATAAATGTGGCCCGACAGATGTAGTACCCCGCACATTTGACAGTATCGGGGCGGGCACACCAGCCCCCGGGGATGCGGATCACACACGATTGCGATCTTAAACAGAAAGAACATTCGGATTAATGGTTTCAGCTAATTAAAGGGCTCGGGACATAACCGAAGGAAGGGTGGCATATTGGTATATACCGTTGGAAAACATTCTGAAAGCCTATGTTACACACAAGTTTTAAGCTCCTTGAAGATTCGCTATCTCTCGGTAGAGGGACTTTTCGTTCCAGAAAAAAGTGAATTTTTTCACAACTTGTAACCACCGCTGCAGAAACCCCAAATGAGCTGCGGTTCACGTAACACGTGGACATAATTACAACAGCTTCTGGATAACTTGTCACCACAACTTCAGTCGCTCAAACCGTTGCTTCACTCGGTGAGGGGGCGAAACGTTCCGAAAATCGGCCATATTTTTCGAGAACACAAGTTTGTCCCTAAATTTTGAGGCCGTGCTTTGCGCTGCAGAAATAGAAATGCAATGGGAAATAGAGCATTGTCGAAAGTACCAGAAAATAAGGTTTTTAAATTTTGAAACTCATGGCTAGCTCCGTGACAGGCCTAAAAATCCATTGAATTACCATTAAGCCAGATGGTTACATTTATCGCCAGAATTGTGGCCCAAAAAGGCCACAGATTGTATCGCATTCGCAACAAAAAATCGAGAGAAAAGTCTGGTTTAGCAACCTATCAAGGTCCGAAGACCCCAAGGTCTTCAAATCTCTCGCGGCAGCCATAGTAATCTGAGTACGGTATTCAGCTATAAGTGCTAATTGTTGATAGCTATTGCAAATGTGATAGCGCCAAAGAATGTATCTCCAGAGTAGCTTTCGAACGATATATGACAAGTCCCAAAAAATTCTAACGCTTGGGAGCACAGGTGAAAAAATTGCTTTTTTGCAGATTCTGGAATGAACCGTCACGCCACCATGTGCGATTTCGGAATTTTGACCGTTTCTTGTCCATAGTATGAGATAGTATGGGCATGTCATATATCGTTCGATAGCTATTTCAGAGCTACATCGTTTGGTGCTATCAGATGTGAAATAGTTCTTAACAGAAGACTTATAGCCGAATATCGTATTCAGGTTTGCAAGGCTGCAACAGTAGGTCCATCGAGTTTGAAGTCTTCAAAATCATCTAGGTTGTTGGACTGTGCGTTTATCTGGCATTTTCCTTTCAAATGCGATGCAATACGTGGTCTATTTACATCACATTTCCGCCAATGAATGCGACTGTACATTTTTGGGGCAATTTTTGGGTCTTTTTCGGCCTGTCACGCCGCTGCATAAGGGGTTCCAAATCTAAAAACCTTATTTTCTGCTACTTTCGACGAAGCTCTATTTTTGTGTTGCGCTTTCATTTCTGGAACGCAAAGCGCGGCCTCGAAATTTAGGGACAAACTTGTGCCCTCGAAAAATGTGGCCGATTTTTGGAACGTTTCGCACCCTCACCGAGAGAAGCAATGCTTTGAGCGACTGATGTTGTGATGATAAGTTATCCAGAAACTTTTGTAATCGTATCCATGCGTTACTTGACGTCCAGCTGATTTGTGGTTTCTGCACCGGTCTTTCCAAGTTGTGAAAAAATTCACTTTTTTCTGGAACGAAAAGTCGCTCCACCAAGAGATAGCGAATCTCCAAGGAGCTTAAAGCTTGTGCGCGACATATGCTGTCAGAGTGCTTTCCAACGGTGTATAACACTATGCCCTGCTACCCTTCCTACGGTTATGTCCCGAGCCCTTTAACAAATCGGTAAATGTATAACAGTCAAGAAACGATGACATGAACGAAGCAAAACTTAAGTATGAAAGGTTGTCAGTAAAACGCACAGTACTTATGATGAAACATGATTAGACCATCGACCCGATGATTGAGACCATCGAAAAGCTTTTAGCAATTTCTCAACCCAAAAAGAACACCGAACAACACTGTTGTTGTGACCCTGCCGTGACAAATGATGGTCAGCATGTCAGAGGGGATGCAGCGTTAAAGAAACACAGACCCATTCGTTTGTGAAAACATACATCTGTACTTGATATAAGGTTAAAGGGCACCATTTTAATTGCGATGGCGTTTGAAGGCACACTTTAAATGGATCTTGTATTTGCTGGACACTGCGCCCAAGAGCCGGGATGCGACGCCCTTATATTCGGGCGAATGCTCTTGGGCTTCATTCGTATGCGAACACAAAGGAACGGCAATTCTAAGTGATTTATTGGAGCGAATGAAACGGAACGTTCTGATGACAGAAACGCGCGATTTCACAGTTGCTTTCATGTCAGTTCTTCTGATCAGTATGGGAACTTAGTTGACTGATTTTAGGAAGCGCACCATATTGCCGAATACACTGCTTTGCACAAACACTTAAATGTGTTCATTAGGCAACAGGACATACAGTTGTGAAGACAATGCTACGAAACCTGAATTTAAAAGTTCAAACTCGCAAGTCTCTCATCAGATTCGGCGCAACAGCGAAAAAAGTTCACAAAGTCAAGCCGTCCGCCGGGAGCGTATACATCACGACACGAAGACGCATTATTTCGTGCTCTCGACGGAGACACAAGCAAATTTATGGGATTGTGTTCTCGGTCTCTATATAACTGACTTACTGTAGTTGTGCCTCCCACCCAAAGCTAATGCTCAGTTAGCCCTTTATCACTGCACTTTGTACAACATGTCGCTATAGACCAATCGCTGGCGTTCAGTGTCCCTATCTGCAACTTGCATCCTTCGCTTCCCAAATACTGACGTTTCTATTTTTCGACCCCATTGTGACGCTACACCACTGTATAGTTATCAAAATGAGAGCCACAGTGTTATCATTGTGAGCCACATCATAATTTGTGGGCAGGCTTTCACTGCAAATCTCGGATTGAAGGCTTGTAAATTAGGTCAACGGGTACCCGCAGAACTTATGTCTTACCAACACTAGAATGTCAGCCTCCCACTACTTCAGCGGCGCCCAAAGTTGGAGTGAAGCCCAGAGACCCCATCACTTGGCTCTGCTGCTGGTATGTGGCGACAACAGGTCGTCACCCCGTGGGACTTGTGAACACGAAACGAGACACTGATTTTGACGTTAAACCGCACGCAGCGCGCCCGCGCATCCCTGGGGTCTACGGGGGACAACGGGAAAACATGGAAATTATCAACAGCACGAATCGTAACAGTCACTTGCAGCGACGGTCTTTGTCATGTCGGCACATGATTGTGCGCTGTTGGCTGGCACAGGCACGTCCGTCAGAATAAAGCTTTTGCAAAATGTAGCAACTTGCTTGAAAATTGAAGGCGCAGTAGGTTTATCTATGTATGGTGCTGTATGAGCACGGTGTAATCTCTTTATGGTGACGTGGTCGGGAACCCGCCAGTTTTGGGCAAACAGTCATCGTGGCATATACATATAAAGGCAAGCTAGATCAACATGAGCTCGATTTCGCAGCTGGCAGAATGGTGAAACATTCCAACGTGGCTGCTGATTTGCTAAATGTTACACATTGAAGAATGTAAAATGGGGCCTGATGATTTTCTCTTTCTATTCGTTTTGAATACACGCCACTTTCGAAATCGGGCTCGTGTTGATGTAGTTTGCCTTTACTCTATGTACAGTATATCGGTAGGTATACCGTAGTTATCGTGCATATTCAATGTGCTAAGAGAGTTTAAGGGCAATTTTGGGACCAAAATAGCTAACAAAGGAATTCACTGAGAGAGCGGTTCACTATGAAAGGGGTCACCACAAGGAGAACAGACTCTCTGTTATCAGTTACAATATAATACCTATCTCTGTTACCTGGCGATCGCAAACTTGGTGATCGGATCACATCATCCTTGTCAGGGGACATTTCTCAATTAAAGGGCGTGTCTGACGTCTCCCAACCACTAATTTTTTTTGTTAGCACCAAAAATTTGCGAAGTGCGTTGCAAAGTGGCCACATAATTCGTCACGGACCGTATTTTTGTTCGACAAGAAAACATTTTAGTTTGTTTGGAGACGTTAGACACACAACTTAAAGCTGCTGGTCAACCACCCATCGACTTCGCTTAATCTTGGGGACAGTGCACATGAACAAAGGTGGAATATCGTGTTACTCGACCCTGACTTGGGGAGTCGATTGGTTGCTTCCTGATGTTTCACGGCCGGGTTGAAGTTTGCCCCTTAGTGAAAAAAATGCAAAAATTATGCCGCGTTTCCGTGGAAAGGACAATTCGCGGCAACGTTTAAGAATTTCAGAATATCAAGCACAAACATTTATTTCATCAGTATGATATACGGCTTTGCAGGAAACAGCTTGCATCCTAAAGGAGAAAACATTTAGTTCCAAAAACCTGGTGTTTTTGGTCACCGTTTTTTTCGTCGATAATTTTAAGCATCTGTGATTAAGCGGCAAATGTGTTGATCGGATGCAAAAATCCTCTAATGACTGTGTACATAACCTGTGCTTTTGAGTTCTCTGCACCAAACACAGCTAACACAATAATTCGGACAACATGCGCAAGTCGGTCATTATGGGCGTGCGCGACCCCAAAAAAGACAAAACATTTTGAGTGCTCGAATCTGCATGTTGTGTTTGAGCGCGCGCGCTGATAATGACCGAATTGCGCATGTTGTCCGAATTATTGTGTTAGCTGTGTTTGGTGCAGAGAACTCAAAAGCACAGGTTATGTACACAGTAATTAGAGGATTTTTGTGTCCGATCAACACATTTGCTGGTTAATCACAGATGCTTAAAATTATCGACGAAGAAAACGGTGACCAAAAAACACCAGGTTTTTGGAACTAAATGTTTTCTCCTTTAGGATGCAAGCTGTTTCCTGCAAAGCCGTATATCATACTGATGAAATAAATATTTGTGCTTGATATTCTGAAATTATTAAACGTTGCCGTGAATTGTGCTTTCCACGGGAAGCCGGCATAACTTTTGCATTTTTTCACTAAGGGGCGAACTTCAACCTGGCCGTGAAACACCAGGAAGCAATGAATCAACTCTCCAAGTCAGAGTCGAGTAACACGATATCCCACTTTCTTAATGTGCACTGCCCCCAAGATTAAGCGAGGTCGATGGGTTGTTGACCAGCAGCTTTAAGAACATATGAAATGTTATTTGTCATCGGTACCACCAATTTCTGCCAGCGTAGAAGGCAATTTTTCAGCTGGTCGCATTTGGTGTGGCACCAGGGCAGTTAGTCTCTTAACATCCTTTAATTCCAAGATGTCACGTGACCAAAACATATCTGATTTGTTTGGTGTTCGTGCTATCAGCTCAATTGTTTTCTCCAGGCGTATGAAATTGATGCACATGTATGTCTGTGGTTTCCGTCATTTTCCTGTTGGCTTTATTGTACTGAAAACTACTGTGTCAAATCGCAAAAGTTCTCGTTCCAATCATTCCCGTGCTGTTATGGTACCCAGATGCAAATATTCTGTCTTGGCCTCTTCACATCTTGTATTGATGTCCAATGTGTACAACTGTTTGCCTGCTGATATTGTTGTGTCCAAACTTTCAAAATTTTGTAAATGGGTGTCCAGCGATGAAGGTGTACTGTATGTGAAAGAAAAGTCGAAATTGCACAATGTTCAGATCGTGTTGTGGTGTGGCGCGTAAATATTATTGTGCGTGTGTGTGTCAGTTGTGTAACATTGTCATTATTATAATATTGCTTTATTATATTCATGCAAATGTATTCCAACTCTTTATGTAATTGGTGCCGGCTAAATTGTAAAAACCTAGGTATTCATCGTTACTGTCACGCCTCGAGCGGTTGTTGATGTTTACCCTTTTCGTGTCTGAAACGAAATAAAGTACTACTACTACGACGACTGATCCGATCATCCGGTCACCGAGTTGGACAGAACTAAACAAACAGCTATAGTACCAACACATCAATACACAGTGCATAACGTATCTCGTGGAGTAACCTTGACATGCCGACGATGCAGCGATATTGGCAACCTCATTATGGCCGCAATAAATCAATTACCTTTTAAGAACGTCGCCGTCACAAACACTGCTGCCGGGAACGCAGTAAGTTTTTTTGAGAGCAATGCAGCAAACGCGACGTGCTAACTTTTTACCGACGGTTCCCGACAGGTCTGATCTGCATGTTTGCTGCACAGCTATGGTATACGTAACGTATAACTGCATTTACGTCGAGTTTACTGTAATGGAGAAATTGGTACTTACATACTGCATGACTAGGAGCGGTCGGGTGCAAATTTGTACAGACGCGCCGAAGTGTGCAAATACTAATCACTGATGCCGTACCTATCATGGAATGAGCATCGAAACAAATACGTTTTAAAATTGATAATCGCAGTCTATAATTGTGTCAGTTCAAATTCTGAACGCTGACAGCTGGAAGACTTCATGAAAACAGGCAACGAACGTTGGTTAATGCGTGTAACCGAGAGCAGGATTAATGATTTCTGACGCTCCCAAAAACAAATTTGAATAAATCACGATTCATGGAAAGTGTCATCAAGTGTCTCTGTCGCACTTAAATGTTGCGCAGCACATACGTAGGTCAATATTAATGGCTTGCGTTCAATTTGTAGCAATGTCAGAAGTGAAACGCGTGTGAATAGTTTGTGAGAGTCGAGAAACGTACCGGAGAATGCCAAATGAGTCCCCTGGGGGCCTATTTGGGATTCACTTCAGATTTGAGAATTCAGAAAAAAATCCCAATGAGCCCAAGCGTATGAAACATTACCAAAAAACGTCCATAGACTTGGGCTTATCCGGAAAAAACCTCCGAATTAACTCGCGTAGCGGGCTTATTCGCGGTGGTTGACTTATTTGGCACTCTACGGTATGTTGACGAAAGTTGAATAAAAAACATTTTCATTCGATCATAGTACGCGGTGTCAGTTTTACTGCAAACGCAATCAATCTTTTAAGCTGATGCCACTGCCTACTGCGCATGGCAAACCATGCAGCGAATATACTGTATACAAAAAAGCTTCCGTTTAACAGCCGAGGCGGATACAGAAAATGTCCCCGAAAGACCCGGAACCGCGCGCCCGAATATATAAACCTTATGCCGATGTCTTATCCGTAATATTTTGCTGATAATTGTATGTTACATGCAGGGTGATCAGAAAATACCTCCATGCGACCGTTCAGTGTACCATTTTTCGGTAATCGAAATCTGATGTTTCACACGACCAACTAAGATCTGAGCAACAGTCACGGTTTGCATAATACAGTTCGCGTGAAACATCAGATTTCGTGAGCTGAAAAAACTGCGCATTTGAACTTTCGCAGGGAGGTGTTTTCTAACCACCCTGCATTCAGCCCGAATACGGTAATTTCTGCGTGGTATATATCGTGATCATAGTTATCCTGCCAGATTGTTTTTCACACACTTTGCGCGGATACCTGTGAACGTGGGCCTACATTAGTCTCAGCCTAAGCGACAACACGTTTTTTGTCCATGCGGGGCCGCGGAAGCATACGAGTGACGGCCTTGAAACAAAAACGGTAAACAGCAGAATGTTGGCCAATTCTATTGTCGTCGACGCAGGCGTCGTCGCGTTTCGTGCAAAAACACAGGATTTGACGGGTGTCCTACAGTAATTATTCGTTATCAGCCTATCAACGGGACCATCCAAAAAGTATGCATTGGGTGAATAAATGCTTATAACGCGAATTAGTACTTTAAGCACAAACAAGGTGTGTTGTTGCACATCTTTGAAAACAAGTGATGAGGTATCTTTTCCCAAAGTCCGACAGCATATCTTGCCTTTGTTGGAGACGCCCTGAACGAGTATCCTTATAACGAATAAGGAAATGCATGCATTTTGCCAGGGTTGGATTAAAAAATTTTTTTATTATCGAACTTTTTCTTAACTTTTTTGAATTTAAAAAAAAAATTTTTTTTAAGATTTACTTTTTTTTATTCCGGACCACAAAAATTTCGGTTCTCAATATGAAAAATTGTCGAAATTTTATTTGTAAGGCTGCGATTAGATAAATGCGGAATGCGGAAATTGGTGAGCAGATAAATGCGGAATGGCAAATTTCTGCATTCCGCGTTTATCTGTTCACCTTTGCGGAATGGTGCGTGCTTGGGTGACGATGACAACTTCCAGCGTGCTGACCTCAAATGTTGCGTGTTAACGCAAACAGCAACTGAAATGTTTGACCAAAAGCACAAATTTACTTCCAGAAATTCAAAATTCCGCAAAGGTGGGCAGATATAAACGCGGAATGCGGAATGTAGAAACTTGCCATTCCGCATTTATCTAATTCCGAAATTACATGAAAACAGCTGCACAAACCGGCGTTTAGTGACCTCCGGCGTTTTGGCATGATAATTTTATACTTCAATCAGATTTGACTTGCTAGAAGAACTGAATGCGCACATAATTACGGCCGCTCAGGCAGTTTAGTAGAGCCACAGACTGTCTAACATTGTAATGACATTGTACAGAAGCGAAATACAAGCGCCGCAGGCGATTTTTTGAGAAAAAACAAACAGAAACATGCCTAAAAACATTCATTTTACAACAAAAAAGGGAAAACAATAAAAAATTTGTGAAATAATAGAAAAGTGAACTTACTTTTCTAATTTTAAAAAACCGAAAAAGTGGGGAACTTTTTAAAAAAATTTTTTAGAAAAAATTTTTTGCTTTTTTTAACCCAACCCTGCATTTTGCCATTTGGGACTATCAAAAACGGCATGAAAGGAGTCTAGGAGGGTTCACCCCAAAACAAACCCAAATTTTACAAGGAAACACCACCACACCCACCCCCCCTATGTATAGTCACGCTACGCCAACACGAGCCCGATTTCGAAGCTGGCAGCATGGTGAAACATTCAGTCGTGGCTGCTGATCTGGCAAATGTGACACGTTGTAGAATGCAACATGGGGGCATGAGGATTTTCTCTTTCTTTTCGTTTTGCAAGCGCAACACCTCCGAAATCGGGCTCGTGTTTGCGTGGTTTGCCTTTATATGCGAATAACGACTATGCTAACGAATAGCGTAACTACGTATGGTACATGTACATATGTCGAATTTTCGGGACCACCTAAAAAGCATGCATTGGGTGTATGTATGCTTATAGAAAATACGGCTATAGCGAATAATGACTGTATATCCAACTCAGCGCTTGCATGAAATCGACCACCGGCGTCGAGCACATTAGAATATGCCGAACGTTATTGCGCACGCATTTTTGTGAAACTATACGTAGAGACCAGTTTATTTTTACCAACGTGTACATTAGTATATAATACTATGCTATATTACCATACTAGTATATTATATACATGCATAGTTTTAAAGGGAGAGCGACATTATACATCTTTGGAGTGATGCATCACAAGCAGAGTACTGCAAAAATTGCACGCAGACATCTGAAGTCATATGTTTTGAAAAGACAATGAAGCCGAACATCGAAGATTTCATTCAGAAATTCACCTCCGAATGTCGACTGCAAGGAACAAAGTTCAATCTGCTGTAGTCGCTCGGCTCCGTGAAAATCAGGCATCGAGCTCAAAAAATGAAACAAGAAAATGTTCCAAAGACGAATGAATTCGCACAGCGACCATGCACATGTGAATCAGCCATGCGCGTGGTTCTAAAGAGGTACACGGGGAATTTTTGTTTGGGCCACACTGTGAGATAGACATGAAACACTGATTTCGACCAGCGTAAAAGTTCTTCCCCTAGGTCAAACGAACATCTTTCACACTGGTCGGAATTAGTGGTTCAAATCTATCTCACAATGTGGCTTAAACAGAAGTTTCTTGTGTTATAACATTGTATAGTATTTCCTTTTTATGCACGGCAAAAAGGAAACAAACGACCCCATGTTATAACTATACTCCAGTTTGGGGTCGAGATTTCAGAAAACTAATGAAAGAGATTAGGTGTGTGTCTTTGTTAATCCAAGCACGACACTCAGCAGCAAATATAGTGAAATGTTTCATTGACATGCTGGCAGCGCACACGTAAAGGCAAACTACGCCAACACGAGCCCGATTTCGGAGGTGGTCTACTTGCAAAACGCAAAGAAAGAGAAAATCCTCATGCGCCACGTTGTATTCTACAACGTGTAACGTTTCCCAAATCAGCAGCCACGTCTGAATGTTTCACTAATCTACCGCCTCCGAAATCGGGCTCGTGTTGTCGTAGTGTTACTATACATAGCAAGCTCACAGCGAGCATGTGAAACATTGTTGCTGTCAGATTCCACAGGCCAACTTTGACGCGTTTTTGCCAGCTACCTGTGATTATGAGTGGCTTCGTAATCTCGACCTCAACTAGAAGTTCAGTTATAACACGGGGGCCGCTTGTTTCCTTGGACCAAGAAAAACAGGAAGCACTATCCCTTGTTAGAACCAACATCTTCGCCCTAAACATTTTCTTGTTTCATTCTTTAGCTCGATGCCTGGTTTTCAGGGAGCCGAGCAACTACAGCTAATTGAACTTTGTTTCTTCCAGTCGACATTCGGCGGTGAATATCTGACTGAAATCTTCGAAGTTCGACTTCATTGTCTTTTCAAAACATATGACTTCAGATGTCTGCTTGCCATTTCTGCAGTAATATTGGGATGCATATCACTCCAAAGATGTATAATGTCGCTCCCCCTTTGAGCATACATACCCTGCGTGCAACCAAGGTACATGGCACGCCGCAAGGCTGTTAGAAGAGCTGCAGGTTTGATACTTAACATGGGTACCCAGACGTTCTAGGTCTTGGTGTTTTTGTCCGGATGCAGACTTGGCATGCCGAATAATGCAGCAATAATCAGTTGCACAATTAGTCCATTTGGTGCTGCCTTGCCGCTACTCCCAGCGTGGCAGTGTAAGAATCTTCTCATTTCATCAACAAAAACGCGAGAACTGGGTGCAAATCAGTTTTATAGTGTGTCGAAGCTTGCATACGGCAGCTGGGGGAAAATCCAAGTACAATATAGACACAGGCGGGTAAATGCACAGTAGTATTGAAGAACACGGTATGTGTAAGCAGGGTTGCGTTAAAAACAGTGAAAAATTTTCTAAAATTAGAAAAGTGAGCCAACTTTTTTTTATCATTATGCAAATTTTTTTATTATTTTCTCTCTTTCTGGTGAAAATGCGTTATTTGGCAAGTTTCTGCTTGTTTTTATCAAAAAATCGCGCGTGCGGCGCTTGTATTTCAGTTCGCCACATTGTCATATAATTGTGTTGAACTTTTTTTTAAATTTTTACTTCTTTTAACCCAACCATGGCCTGAAGCATTTCCGTGTTCCGTGGCACGGAAATATTTCCGTGTTCTGTGATTCTCAAAAATATTCACGGGACACGGAACACGGAAATATTTCCGTGTTCCGGTTTCCGTGTAACCTCAGTCCGCCCTTAATAAGGGCATGGGATAGTTTTGGGACACAACGCACAATGATTTTTTATTAATATGTATGAAAATGTCCAATGTTTTGTGTTCTGACTTTCATGCATGCAGCCCGCCTTATATCAGCCAATCAGTCAGTGTGGCTGAATGACGGAGGTCATTCTATAACATTGGTGATCAATATCAATCAATATATAACATTATTCCGTTGTGATTACGCAACCTTCTGGTGGATGTGCATATTAACATAATCGACAACGAAACCCTGGCGCTCAACACAAAATGACCCCGGCGGTCGCGTGCGCGGTAATTTTTCAAGCGAGCGAGCGCCGCGGGAAAACTAAAATTTAGCGATCGAAAAAAATAACCAGAGTGAAATTTTGCCTGATCTTCAAATGGCAAATGGTCGCAGCGAGGACAGCATGTTTGCCATGAAATAAATCTCTGGTGACACATTTCGTCTAAAAAATAACGCATTATTTGCGGGAGGAAAACAGTAGAACCTACGGAAATTGAAGATCGTTGGTGAATGAACATATGTGTACATACAAACATTCATAATGTGCAATCAGCAATAGTAATGTATGAAAGCTTCTAGATCCGATCAAGCAAATGAAATCACATGAACGTGCATCATCTACAATTGATCAAGAATTTTCATCAAATTTGATTGATCGACGATCGATCTTTGTTTGGTTCGCTGACTCTTGGGTCGACGATTTTTTTTTGCCATTTTGCTCGGTGAAACAACACATCACTGGCAGACCACCAAGAAAATAGAACACAAACTTGCTGGTCTCATTGCGCGAAATACATACGTATAGTCTCTCCGTTATATAATAGTCCACAGGCGGTATAGTCCAGCCACGAACTCATGAGACGACTTATTTTGAAGTTGACTTGAACGGATCCAATAATGTTCCGGTTCCACGAAATGAAAGAAAGAGAAACGCATGTATTTTTTAAAAACACGCTCTCCACTTCGGTGCATAAATTCCCTTTTGACTCCCAAAACATTTGTGTGTTGAACGAACGACGTTGCTGTTCGCGTAAGCACGCAACAAATTGAGGTCAGCCAGCTGGAACTTGTCATCATGTCTCTCGGCCCAATCTCTTTCTTTTGTTTGCGAAACCCGTGTAACCGACGCATTTTTTAATCTGGCCAAGCAAACTTTAAAAAGAGTCGTCTCATGAGCACGTGGCTGGACTATACACACAAAATGTTTCAACGCCTTGAAAACAGCAGTCATCGTCGTGGATGATAACCAACAGGTCGACAACGTGGCTCGAAACATGCGTGCTACTTGATTCATTCATTTATTTATTTTTTGCACCTCCAGTTGATGGCTGCTGTTGCGATGAAACATTTGCTGTACACTTTGTTTGGACCGAGAATAAAATGAAGGACTAAAGGCAAACTACACCAACACGAGCCCGACTTCGAAGGTGGTGTGCATTCAGAACGAATAGAAAGAGAAAATCATCATGCTCCACTTTGTATTCTTCAACGTGTAACATTTCCCAAATCAGCAGCCACGTATGAATGTTTCACTATTCTGCCAGCTGCGAAATCGGGCTCGTGTTGGCGTAGTTTGCCTTAGGCAAACTACGCCAACACGAGCCCGATTTCGGAGTTGGTGCACTAGCAAAACGCAAAGAAAGAGAAATCCTCATGCACCACGTTGTATTCCACAACGTGTAACGTTTCCCAAATCAGCAGCCACGTGTGAATGTTTCACTAATCTACCACCTCCGAAATCGGGCTCGTGTTGGCGTAGTTTGCCTTTATAATGCTCAACTGTCGGTCCATTACAAAACTGTCGAATACTTGTGAGATGTTTACATGATAAATCGCATGGTGGAAAGCGTCAACTTGCAAATTATTACATCACAGCCATCACAGCAGACAGCCACATGGGTACAGTAATCTCTATCGTAACCCATTTTAGACACAAACGCTTGCCTATACATACGTGGTATGTAAGTGCTACACACACAATAACAGCAGACCGGGGCACCCACTGTAATTGTTATCAATCAGGCTTCGAAAGAACCTTTTGTACAGATTCACTTGCGCTGGGATGAATTCACAAACACGAGAAAGCTGTCCACTTAATTGCGCTGCTTTGCATGCCCGGAAGCTGAGGCCTGATCTGAACGAAAAGGATACGGGATCGGATACGGATTCCCCGACACAAATTTCCCCGTTCTTTAAGTCTTCCATGCCTCATTACGTACATTACGTACCATGTATAATCCATCCATCATCTCATGACACTTTTTGTCAGCTGAACAGCTTGACAGGATCCAGTGCTGTTCCGGTTCCGGTTGGCTTACGAAAAAGAAAAGAAAGAGAAATCGGTTTTTATTTTATTTTTGTGCGCCGTTTTCTCTGACATTGCCTTGCGGAGGAACAATTTTTCACAACGGAACCTGAACCTCCCGAGCAAAAGTGCCATGAGCTGATGGATGGACTATACCCGTGGAATCTAAACAAACTCCGACGTGTAATACTTGTTAACAATGCGTGAGGCGTGCTGAGTGTGGAGTGAAACGTTGGATTCACGCAGCTCTAGTTTCGAGAATTCAACCCATGATCTACTATTGATACACAGGAGCAAAGTAATAAGCCGCCACAACAAAGTTGAAGTTGCCAAACTCATTATGGGTTCACGTGCTGCATGGATTCGTTTTGGCACCGCTCTTTTATTGACGCATAGCGGTGTCGGAACGGACTCAAAACGTGTCTTATACTTTATTAAAGCTGTGCCAGGTGCAAAATTAAGCGCAGTCCAACATCTCAGCAAGCCTTTACCAGGTCGAATCAGCCTCGCCGTACGCTTATGTTTCATGAACGAGTCATTGTTACGGGTTACTGTAGCAAAGGTAACGTTTGTTGTGTACTGTTCCTACGTATTGGTATGTATGTATGTATAGTCCAGCCACGAACTCATGAGACGACTCCTTTAAAAGCATGCTTGGCCATATTCAAAAAATGCGCCGGTTACACGGGTTTTCGCAAACAAAAGAGAGAGATTGGGCCGAGAGACATGATGACAAGTTCCAGCTGGCTGACCTCAATTTGTTGCGTGCTTTACACGAACAACAACGTCGTTCAGCACAAAAATGTTTTGGGAGTCAAAGGGGAATTTACGCACCGAGGTGGAGAGCGTGTTTTTAAAAAATACATGCGTTTCTCTTTCTTTCATTTCGAAATACGTGGAACCGGAACATTATTGGATCCGTTCAAGTCAACACATCAAAATAAGTCGTCTCATGAGTTCGTGGTTGGACTATGTACATATACTGTATGTATGTACTGTATGTAGTGTCGTGTAATATCGACACTCGGTTAGTTACTATGCATACATCCGTGCATACTATGAAAAAGAAAGTGCCTTATACAGTATTAGCTGAGCGTTTGCGAGGTTACGGACAAAATGAGAAGACACACTCATATACATAATACTCTGACAGTACTTTTCAGTCGCGTTGCCTGATTCGTAAAGCGCATTATGCGTGTATTAGCTGCAGCGGTCACCTGACTGCCGGCCACTCAACACACAAGAGTCTAGTGACTTGCGAAATGCTACTAAACTCAGCTGACTGCGCCAGTTGCGTGTGCTTTACGGATCAGACATCACGATTGAAAAGTCTCTCCCAAAAGTATTGTCTACATTAACACAAAAGGATGGACAGTGATCCGAGCACGAAATATGACCGCAAGTGTAGGCAAAACTATGCAGGTACAACTCAGGCTTGACTTCTGCTGGCTAATAATTTTGTCATCAAATCAGTTCGTCAAATCTTTTCGTCAAATCAGTCAGTGATACATGAACCCCAAATGAGAGCGAGAAATAACACATGCGATTTAATGAAAGGTACCAGGGGTTTTCGGACACGGGGGATCTAAACACGACCATAAGTTTTTGGTCCGAACATTCTGGGTCAAAGAAATGGGGCCCGGTGCTATTTGGGTCCAACTGTAAAAAGTGCTTGGATTTCGCTGAAAGCTTGGTAACCGGGGTTTTGAGACACAATGAATTCGAACACGGGCTCAGTTTTCTTGATCCGAGCGTTTTGAACCAAAACATAGGACCCGGTAAAAGTTGGATCCAAGGAAAAAAGTGTTGGGATTTGCTGGAAAATTTGTGCATTGTGGTTTTTGTGCCTGAATCTGAAAATTTTTGGTCCAGTAGGTAGTAGGTATTTTTGGGTATAAAAGTAGAATCCATGATGATCATTAAACCGAAACATTGTTCCGACATACAGTAGCCTTCCGACCCCAAAAGGACTGCTGGACTAAAATGTTTCAAATTCACGTTGCGCGAAGACCCCATGTAGGTGCGCAAGTTTCACTTTGCTGCACTTTGTAGCCTAGGACCCAAATTTGATCGGGTCCTACATGTATGTATGTCCTGTTCAATAAAGATTGCTCGGTCCAAGAAAACCAGCTCGACATGTTCGGGTTTAGCGTTTTAGAGAACCGTTGTTGTCCGCTTTTCAGCCGAATCCAACCACCTTTTGTCTTTGGACCCAAATTTCACCGGACCCTACTTCTTGGACAAAAATACACCGATCAAAAAAATTAAGCCCGCATTTGAACGGTGCACGGTGCAATAAACGCAAAATCCATGGGTTAAGTTGAAAAATTGTGCAAATATTCATAGCGAAATCAAAACTCGGATAGGAAACATAACAGCTGTGACGACTACATATCAGTGCGATTGCGCATTCTACACGCGCCTTATCAATGTACCAGTTGAGAACAGCTGGTTTACGTAACAGTTGGGCGCGTCTGGGGACTACTAACTGATAAAGCATAGACCACATGATTACACATACATAGTTGGCTTGCGCCCAGTCAACTCACTTCGGGGCAACTCACCCCCCGACTCAAAACAGCCTGGCGTGCGCCACCGGACTGTTTTGCTTTTATATTGCTAAAATCGTACAATTTGGGGCCTGGGCGTAATAAAATACAAAAACTGCAAAACCGAACAGCTCACTTACGGCCGTTGGAATCAAAGGTTGTGCTGCTGCGATAGCACGCATAACGCGTTCGTTGATCACTGGCGAACCGATGGCAGGGGCCGAAACCAGCCAAGTAATCAACGCGTTGCGATGCGCAATGACAATCACAACGACCTTTGATTACAACAGACTTTGACACTAGATTTTGGGCTTACACTGCAGTGGTTAACTCAAGTGGTCAATCACTTTATCAACTTACTTTAGAGCAGTCAACTCACCCCGAGTGCCATGGTATTATTTCGCGCGCTTACTATGTTGTGAGTTAACGAGAAGTGATTTGACCACTTAGGTTGACCACTGTAATATTAGCTTAACCAATTGGCACGTGATCATATGAATTGGCAAACGAACTTTTGCGTAGAGCCCCATTATGTGCCGGAGAATTCCGAGTAACATAAATTTTCCCCAAATGGAAAGAGCCCAGGGGTCTTGTTGGGAAAATTTCAGACTAAGAGCCCACCTGGGCAGGGTTGGAAAAAAAATTTTAAACAAGTTTTTAAAAAAAAATTTTTTTTAAAAAGCCTGCGATTCGGGGAGATTTTACCAAATTTGCCTAAAAACGCGCAAAAACGCGAAAAAATACTACATTAATTGACAAGTCACTTTTGTGACTTGGTTTGCATACTTACGAAGGGTGTTCACGTCATTTCGGTGCGATCCAACAGTCTGTGCTGGATATGGACCTATGAGTGCTGCTCTGTGGTATCAGACAAAACAGTTTGTGGTCGAATAAGCAAGATTCACTCATAAACCACACAGAATTGAGAATATAAGCTGTAGAAATACTCGTCGGGTTGCTGAATCAGTCGTATATGACCGACCTGATGGGGTATGACATCGAAGTACCATGTATGTAGGTACATCTTAGGTACGAAATACATGCCCCAAAGGTGATTTTGTGAAGAAAATTTTTCGACCCTTGAGAAAAAATGACAAAAAATAACCCCCAAAAAGGACGTTTTAGAACGTTTTGTTCCCCCGAAAAAATTTTAAAAAAAAATTTTTCTTTTAATTTTTTTCAAAAACCTTTTTTTAATTTTTTTGTCCAACCCTACACCTGGGTCCCTTTATTGAGAAACTTTGCTCCAGACCTAGCTTGTATCTAAACGGTACCCGAGGTGCCCGATGTTCTCCGCAGCGCATTTCGCACATGTATTTACACTTTAAAAGGACCTGGCTTTATCATTCGAAAGTGGTCGCGAAAAGAAGAGCACGGTCCCATGTTGGCTGCTATTCGGGGGGGGGGTCTTATTCGAAGTTCTCCGGTGCATCTGGAACAGCGGATTGTCTTGACTTTTGCGATTGACTTAACACTATGGTTTCGGAGACAAAGGGCAAACTACTCTTTTGTGACAAACAAACTTTAGCAAAGTTCACCTTCGCTCTTGGTAAATGGTGCATGACTCGTCTTAGAACTCGCCCAGACCCGAAACCCGAATTCGGATAAAGTGAAAAAAAGAAAAAAGATAAAGAGAAATCGGTTTTTTTATTTTTGTGCGCCGTTTTCTCTAACATTGCTTTGCGGAGGAACAATTTTTCACAACGGAACCTGAACCTCCCAAACAAAAGTGCCATGAGCTGATTGTCGGACAATACACTAGCTCGATGACTGCTTATTTTTTAAGTGCTATATAGCCATAAAGAAATGTTTCGACAGTGCGCCGGAAGAGCGGTCGTGCAAACGCGGCGTGGTCCTTGCACATAGAATATTTTTCTACACCGCGCACCGCAACCGCGTTTGCATGTCCGCGCCCTGAAGACTCCCACTTTTTACTAAAGAGTGGGCGGGAGCTCCGTCTGAGTTTATTTGTTTGAGGCTAAATCTGACCACTGGCCGCTTGGGTTTCCTAAGGGTAAGTAGATATTCGTCAGGTTTCTATCTCAGACAACAATTAATCAAAATGAAAAGAATCTTGGTGCCTTAATCAGTGTTGGGTTAAAAAAAGGATTAAAAGATTAGAAATCCAAAGATTTCCAAGACTAAAACGATTAAAAGTTGTTAAAAGGAAGTTCGATAGTAAATAAATTTTTAATCCAACACTGGCCCCATGTGAGCTATATTAACAGAGAAGGTTAGCTAGATGACGTGGGAATCTGAACACGACAACTCAGTTATTGGTCCACAATGATTATGTATACGAGAATCCATCCCCCTATTTTTCCTGTATCGTCAAGGGGGATTTCTGGCCATTTTTTTCAAATTGAACCGGGTTTTGACAAGCAGTTCTGTTCTCATTCTGTTCCCGCGTTATTTATCGGGAGTGATCAACGTGTGTGTGTTGTATATCGATTTCACACATAAAACATGTAGTACGTGGCGACAGTAACTCGAACACTGAACTATTTTGGTTGCATAGAATTCAGGGTGAAACTTCTGAACACGTGTGTGCCTCATTCTTCTCACTGATAAGAATGCAAAGTGCTTGTCAAAAACCTGGTTCAATTTGAAAAAAATCGCCAGAAATCCCCCTTGACGATGCAGGAAAAATAGGTACCAATACCCATGTACATAGTAATCGCATTTCTCGTGCACCAGGCATGCTTGGTTGACGACCAGGGCTGACAGTGTGCGTTGACCGCTAAACAATTAGCCGCTATCTGCATTACCGTATCCATTTGTCAGGAGATTAGAAACCCAGACTATAAGCAATTAAGACTGGGCCGAGAGTCTGACAAAACAACGACATTAGCAGAATGCCATGCAAAAATGAACAAGCATTCACAGAAGTACGAAAGATTATAGTCATTTGCCATCAGGACTGATGCTGTTGTTGTCAATGCAACGATCTGAGATTCATGCAAACGTTTTACTGGACACCCTGACAGGTTAGCAGGTGAGGTCCACGCGACACAGGTAGTTGTGTTGACAACTTTAGAGCAAGCCGTCATTAGTATGAAGAACAAACCAGCGATCAAAAACAGAAAGAGCAAGGGGAATCAGCCTGCTAAAAGGCAAGCCTCAATGACACAAAATTGTACCACACAGCGCTAAAAAAAGTGTTTTCACCTGGGTCTTACGTTATGGCTATAGGTATCGACAAAATTTATGAAATCGCTTCGGAAATATGCACTTTCGTAAATGTGTTTTCTCTTGGTACAGAAAAGTTAACACCAGTGGAAGGAGGTGTAGTCGTGAAAAACCAAACTTGAAATTTCGTGCCAAAATACTAACAAGCTGCACGAGCAATTTTAAAGCCAGGTTTGTGACAATGCATCTTTATTTTGTGTTTTTGGCGTTTCTAAGTGTTTAACTGATAAAGATGATTATTTTTTGCATGTGGATGTTATAACCCGACTGTGCAATATAATAAGCAGTTGATTTGCGCGCACATGGAAATTAGGATGCAACACACGAAACAAAGAATTGGTTTTTTTTCAATATTGGATCTTCGCCGTGCCCCTTGGCACCGACCGACTTTTTGACATCGAGACTCGGAAATACGTTCTCCGAAAGTCTATTTCGAAATAATTTCAGAAATATGAGCGATTTAGTGTGAGAGCCAGGTGCAAACATTTTTTAACGCGGTGAGATAGAATTTAGGGATGAAACCCTGCCGTGCTGCTGACTGTCTGAATGTTTGACATTCTGTCTGTTTCCTTGAATTTCTGAGATCTTTCATTGTCCATTGTGCGGACGCGAATCATTCATCCCTCCCTCCGAATCATTTTGCGCTATCGCTTGCTGTTAAACGCTGTTACACCCGTAGACAAAAGTGAAGTTTCCAATGAAGATTGATTTCACCTGCCGCTATGACCTGTATATATATTACCTACAAGTATATTATGAAACCGCGACACGTGCGCTTATCGGCCAGAAATATAACTTCAGCTTCCACTTGTGCTTCAAATCATGTCTACTTCTAGAATTTTCTCTGCTCTGTTGTTGAACAATATTCGACCCTGTTCATCGGTCATCCGTTTACGGCTTCACAAATTAAAACTCACGCGAGTTTTTTGGCTTCCATTTTCAATCGAGAAGGCTAAAGGAAATTA
>JASAMV010004335.1:0-111945 GCA_030248065.1 Rhynchonema sp. JSB1_4
TTGAACATTGAGCGTTCGAAAACTATAGTAA
Source organism: Rhynchonema sp. JSB1_4 (assembly GCA_030248065.1). Taxonomy (NCBI): domain Eukaryota; kingdom Metazoa; phylum Nematoda; class Chromadorea; order Monhysterida; family Xyalidae; genus Rhynchonema; species Rhynchonema sp. JSB1_4. Next base: position 32 of record JASAMV010004335.1, read on the forward strand.
CACGCTGAGCCTTTGTGGGTTGATGCTGACGATGTCCTGATGCACCATGGCCCAATCCATGCATTATAACAAATATGTGTGTGAAATGGTCAATCCAAACCCCCAATTATTGCTGGTAGGGGCACCTGAAAATCTCAGTATCACAACTTCAGATCAGCAGCAACGGTATAGTCGCCGTGACGAATATTCCAAAAATGGAACCGGGCGAGAGTCTCGAACGGGCCGTCGGGTTTGCGCCATTTTTCGGTCCGATTGACATCACCAAAGATGGCGATATCACGGTCGAGGAGACCACAGGTAATAGTACGTAATATTGGAATGGATTTATTGAAATTGGGGGAATGCGGTCCAGGTCCGATATGATTTAGTCCGGGGTTCTGCATTCGGTCCCGGATATTCGGACTCGGTTGAATAAGTGGACCTGAATTCCCGGGCGCTCTGGGTATTTTGGGTCCACATTTCCGGGCTGGATTTCGGGTCTGAAAGACTCTGCACTATATTCGGCCGGGTTGCATTCTCTAAATTGATAGAGCTAGCATCCAATAAAATTGCAATAATTCCAATTATGTTGCAGACTCCGAGGTGCTGACGCGAGCGACGCAAACAGTTGGGGAGCACTATAATACGCCCGGTTTCGTTGCCAAATCGGTGGTAACCGTTACGTTTATGAAAGTCACTGATCAGCAGAGACAGGTGCGGCCATAGGCGGTCTATGTCATGACCGATTTTTGGGCAAGAAAGACTTTTCCGGCTAACGTTGTAGTGGTCAACTATAGTGGTCAAATCACTTCGTCAACTTCAGCAGCCCCGAGTGAGCGCCAGAAATACATGGCATATGGGGTGATTTGACGACTCTACAAAGTGAGTTGACGAATTGGTGTAACCACTTCAGTTGACCACTGCAAAATAAACCATTGTTTGCACCACAAACGGCCACTACGAGGTACTGCAGTAGGTGGACATTTTGGTAGTCACCACGTGCCTTCATATTTCGCGGCCGTTGCTGAAATTAGTCCGTTCGCCCAACTTTGACATGATATTAATTTGACCAATTCTTATAAAGTCATTGTGCAACCAATATCTAATGCTTCAGGGTTCTAACACATTCCAAGCAAACATCATCGGTGGTACTGACGTACTGGGTGAAGATGTGACATTTGTGGAAATGCTGTACAAAGCATTGGACTGGTCCGGCAATGCGCAGGTGACTGTGACATGACACCGACATCGGTGGTCTGCATTCTGGGATTGATTCTTCTCTTTAGTGTGTACTGGGAAATTTCTCAGGGTTTGCGCTTGAATTAACTGCCCGCCTGGCGAGAGCTATCGTAATCTCGTGCGCTGGGTTTCGCCAGGTATATAACAAAGACACAATGATATGAACAGTGCACTTTCTACGGTTAATTGTGAGCGGGTTGACATTTATAGTTGGTATGAGACACTCCACTGTCACAATGCTAACCCAGAGTGTCGTGGCTTTTTGACCGAATTGTCAGCTGGTTGAGAAACGGGCAGTGTCGATAACGTATGAACACTTAAAGGGTGTGTCTAACGTCTCCTAACCCCATGTTTTGTTGGGTGGAATTGAAAGATGACCTCGAAAGGCCGCCGTGTGCAAAAAACCGCGTCTTCTAACTAGCCAAATCGCGAAATGTTGAGGGTTACTTTTCGAATTAAATCAATTTCCGGACACAAAATTCAGACTCAGCTGACGGAAAAAAGCTGCGAAGCGAAACACACACAAACCAGCTTCTATGTGTTAAATGAAACATTCATTGTGTCCACAGTCAAGCCAGCAGCCAGAGCGGTGTGTGTTGAGCGTCTACGTGCATTGTGTAGGCGGCTGAGCCGCGCTTAAACATGCAATGTTTCAGCAGAATAATGCCAAACGTGAGTAGCGCCCACTCAAAAGCGCCTGGAGTTTTGTGTCCGGAAATTGATTTAATTCGAAAAGTAACCCTCAAGATTTCGCGATTTAGCGAGTTACAAGACGCGGTTTTTTGCACACGCCGGCCTGTCGAGGTCATCTTTCGATTGCACCTCATAAAACATGGGGTTAAGAGACGTTAGACACACCCTTTAAACAATAAGTCGAAACAAACCGCATAGTGCGACTCAAAACACAGAGTATTCAAAAATTCATGCGCATACCCGACATTCAGGCAGCGGTGATGACGGCCAACAATGAAATCTACACGCTACCGGGATCCGGCACTGACGGGGTGCGTCAACTGACATCGTTGTCGAACATCGAGAAACCAGGTCAATGGCTGTTCCGAGTCGACTCAACGCACATATCGGCCTGTCCAAGACCAACACTTCAACCACCGTACTGTACCGAAGAACTGGAGTTCGGTGGGTGAAACATTATGTGTGCTAAGGTCTTTACTCCTATTCCTTGCCACTGGTGATCTCACTGCACGCTGGTTGGTTGTTGTTTAGAAACGAATACTTTTTTTCCAGACAGAAAAGTGCATGCAAGTGAGGAGAGACTGTTTTCAGCGGTACAAGCTGGCTAGGCTACAAACATAGAGCTGTTTGAGCATGAAGGCACACTTTTGTTTGCTCTCAAGATTGGAATGAACTTTGCATATCGCAGTGCACGCGGAAATTTCTCCACTATTATGTGCTTAGAGTTGGAACACTGAAGCGGATTTCCACAATAGCCTGAGAAGTAATCGTTAAAAACTCCCGCACGAATTTGCATCCGAAATTATCCCCTCTGCACATAAATCACACAACACGTGAATCATTTTGAATTCCCAATGCTTTTACGTGACCGATTGCGGTAGCACGTGATCCATCACTCTCACTCGCTCTCTCTCATCACACTTATTTGTTTGTAGTGCCTCCCGAACTGCTCACACCACAAACCACCACAACAATACCGACAACAACAACAACAACAAGGAGAACAACACAAACAACAACACCACCACCCACAACAGCAACAACAACGACAACAACACGCCAGCCTGAGCCGAGCACTCTACCGCCGTTCGTGACCATAATTCCGGAGCGTTTCGGCGGCGACACAGCCACAGCGCCCGGTCGTCCCAACATCATCATTCCGTCCTTCGGTCGTCAACCGGGTCAAAATATCGACGAAGTGCCACTTTCGAACGAGATCAATCGTCTTATTCCAGTGCCAGTGCGCACCATAGTGCCCCAACTGGTCACGCCATCCCGCAGCGGTATTCGTGTGGTCGGTCAAGCGCACACTCAACCAACACCACCTCCACCAGCACCACCATCCCAAACCACCACCACCACCGTCACGCAACCACCACAAACCACACCCTGGCGTTTGGCCCCCATCCAAACAAGCACAACCAGAGTCGAATTGCCTCGTGAGAACGTGCTGGAACGCCTGACAGGTCCGCCGGTCACCACAACCGAGACGACAACAACAACTACAAAAGCCACAACTAGCACCACACGCGCACAAACCACAACCACAACTGAGACCACACAGCCACCCACAACCACACCAACCACCACCACAACACAGCGGATCACGACCACCACCGGTTGGCACTTTTTCATATCTTTGTGCATTGCTTGAATGCTGCTTGGTTTGTTACTGCAATAGTACACACGTATGGTAGATGAGGTGCCACATGATGATTTATGTAGCGCCGCAAGAGCACCACAGGCAAATAGGATTCTAAATTTGATTAAATCAGAGGGCAGCTCGACAGATGCCAGCAAAGGTGCATGCCGATCAAACTGTCTTGTAAGGTATGTATAATCGGATCATGTAAAAAAAACCTGCAGTTTTCGATTAAAAAACAAACCTGATTGCAGCAACTGCTCGCGAGACCCCTGTCCGCACGGCACCTCCGCGACCAACGACGACCACACGCGACCAACAGGTGCCGTCGCGACCAGACCCGCCCTTCATACAAACACGGCGACCGGATCTGACCGAAATCCAGCCGTCGTTTACGGTCATCGACTCGCAGCCTCAGCCACAGACGCCTCCGCCTCCTTCGCCACCCCCTCCGCCACGTCATCCAAATGTGGTCGACCCATTCAGGGTACCACAACCGCAACCACAGCCGAATGTCACGCCGCGCCCTCGACCGGTGCAGGTGTTCACGTCCAGGTGGGTGATGGAACGAGAAATGTGTATCTGATGAAATTTGTGGTAAGTTGTGGGCATTGCCAGTCCATGATATGTCCAACCCGCCACTGATTTCTGTCGAAACGGGGCGCTGGATGTTGGTTTCTCCTGCCGCTCGTGGTGCTCAACCCATTGAACAGGCCAAACCCTTTGAATCGTCCGTTGGGCCATGAATGTCAATGAAATACATATCAGTCAACCATGCTATAAATGCCGCTGAAACATCACAGGGCGACGACGCCGTCACGTGACGGTCTGCCCACCCGGGCACGGCCATCCATAGTGACGGGCACGACACCGCGCACGCCCGTCATCAACAGACAACATCCGAACATTCAGGGTGGCAGACCCGTCGGCGGTTATGACCCGTCAAGAGGCAGCACACAGCAGGACGATGAAGCGTCAAGCAGTATGTTTATGTTTTCTATCAGTTATGAAACATCGTAATAACACATACAGTACATGGTCTTCGTTCTAATTCGTCAACCGTTGTAATATACGTACCATCCGCTCTGTACCTGTACTCAAAATGGAAATAATTGAAATCGAAACCGATTGTGAAATCTCGTGCGGCAATCACCAGAATATGGTTCCATTCAGCCTCAAGTTTTTTTACTGTTGCAGAACTGGCCATTATCATACCGACAGCGATTGTCGGCGCGTGGCTATTGCTACTGCTCATCATCGGTCTGGTTGTCTGCTGCAAAAGACGGTTAGCGAAGTGGTGGATATGGTTGCCTTGCATTCCGAGCCACGAAACAAAAAAAATTACCGAAAATACTCGTCTTTGCAGTCGTTCACGAAAAACGATGCGCAGCAAGTACGATCCGACCTATCATTTCCGGCCAATGCCGGTCGCTGCACATCCAGGTGGTGGAATGGCGGCCGCCGTCGGAGGGGGCAGGTCGAAAAAGATGGCGTATCCCGGTGGCGTGCACGGCAGCTATGAGGATCACTTAGAAAAAGCGGCCAGGCTCAGCAGCGAAATGTCGCAATATAATCAGGTACGGGTACTAGCTGCACTCAAAGTCGTACGTTATGTCATTGCTGCTCTGTCCAAGTTCTATGTACCCATACAGCCAACATAATACGTTTGTCTGTTTCAATCAAATACTATAGTCTGCGTCTGCAAAACGTCCTTTAATGTGGTGTCTATTCAGCGTGTGGCCTGAAGAATCAATATATCGATTGACACCGGATATATACATATCTCATACAATAACGTGTAACTGAATAACATGCTTAAACTGCATGCTTCAACATTATTGTTATAATACAGTAACAGTGTTTGTGTGCTAATTTTAGAACGGCAGACTGTCCTTATATGGTTCATACTGGAATCTCGGCGGTCAACAACAGGTGCCCAGTGGAAATGATAGGAACTCACAATTTTCCTACTTCAATCAGGTAATGGTTTCGGCTCGGTGGTGTTTGGTCGTAGGTCGTCAGTTCTTTATGTCTGTTTTTAAAACCATTTTGTCCAGATTACTGCTTTAAGATGTTAGAAATACCAACAGCTCTGAATGCAAAACGAATCACGGACATCTTTACAGAGTTATTACGATTCTTGTCCTGAGTTCGGTCGCGCAGCATACGCGTATGGTGGACGATACTAGTGAACAGAACAACGACAGCGGCAAACTATACAACAGTTGGGTTATCTTCTCATCACGTGCTCAAACATCAAAACGTTCCACACACACGCTTGCGTACTGTAGCTTTTGAAAACATTTTTAACTTATGATGCTAAAACGTGGTTTTTTGGATTGTTACCCAGGAACTATCATAATTGAGTGGCAATAATCATATACAAAATCAGAGTGTGCATTTTGTTTTTTTTAAATTGCAGAACATGTATTCGGTTGTACAGCTATACGTGAATTCGAACTTTTCGCATTTTATTTGCTTGTAATCGCTGCGTTATGATTGTGATATCGTGCCATTATTTATTTTTAGAAACAACACTACTGTGTTCCGTTTGTTTCTTGTATCCGTGATTAGTATGTCGAATTCACACGGCCGAATCCGTTAACGCTTGTTTTCCGGGTGTCTATTTCGAAAGACTGCGCTTGTATTCATACTCATACTTATGTATCAAAAGTTTTCTCAATACGTAAAGATCTTAAGTGTGATCCTGATGCTAGGCAAACTAATTTCAAGTGAAAGCTGTGTAGCCTGAACAATTTTTTCCACAAGGGCGTAATTTTTAAACTGCAATTCCAGTATTGCTCAGAACCATACATTGAACTGCACGTTAACTGCACTGTTGGTTGCTCTGGCGTTTTAATTAATATTTTAAGCAAGATTCCATTTTACATCCATACAATTGTATGTAGTTGTATCCTGCTACTAAACTGCCACAGCCATAAACATTCCTACAGTGGTGGTCACCAAATGCGAAATATTTCACCTGTGGAAAGGGGGAATGGTCTAGTCTGGCGCCGTATCGACTGCTTCGCGTGTTTTTGTGTTTATTCATTCTTCGTTGTCATTCATCGATTCTTGACCACCATGAACCATATTCTATTTTTTGCGCTAGCTCATGCTGCATGATGTTCTGGTGGACAAGTGTCGTTGGCTTGAGTCAATGCTGAGTGTCCCATAATGATTCTTGCCATCTTTTCTTTATGTGTGCAAGCGCTCTTTTTGTTCATTTTTTCTTGCATTGCTCTTGTGAGTTGATGGTTATAAATTTTGTTCAGCATTTGTGTGTTACGTTCTAGTGCGTTTTCAATTCGATTGTGACCGATATTTATTTGATTTGCTCGTTACACTAAATTTTGGTAAGCTACGTGAATTTATTTGAACTTTAATTCGATAAACAAACACGACCTCTGACTCAATGATTCTAAAACAAACATTCGGTAGGAACAACAAAAGTAAAAACATGGTGTCAAATAAAAAATTAAAAACTTCTGAAGCAACCCGTTTAGTACACCAAACGCAACATGTTACGAATAGAAAAATAATACAGACATGCGAAAACCTTGAAAAAATATATACAAGCTACACATACGAAGTATAATCACAGGCGTGAGCAAATGGACAGCAGGTATATCTGAGGAGTTCATAGGAATGGAACCAAAGAAAAATTCGGTTACAATGTTTGGTTGGGGCAATGCAGGCAAATCTGCATAAATAAACATATTTGAACTTCGTTTGCTGTTTAAACAGTTAGCAGCAAAATCCTCAACCTTTGGAGTTTCCGCCGAATATGGTTAGCTGAAATTTGGTGATTCAAATATAAAAATGATATCCAACAAACTGTTTGGGGTAGTGCTGTGGGATAAGGATGTCGATCTCTACACGCATGAGAAACCTTTTAACAATTTTCTCGGACAACAACAAGCAACAAGAATGATGTAAAAACAGTAACTTCCGCACATCAGTGATAAGAATAACGGACATTATACAATATGTATAGCAACAATAAATTCAAAAAGGCTAATATCATAGTGGTCGACTGAAGTGGTCAAATCACTTCGTCAACCTACCTTGTAAAGTCGTCAACTCACCCCGAATGCTTGTATTATTTCTCGCGCTCGCTCGCGTTGACAAAGTGATTTGACCATTTGAATTGACCACTGTAACATTAGCCTAAAAAACACCCGGAAATAAATTATATACCACAAGATGAACGAATAGAAATGAGAAACTCGTACTGAACCATTGAAATGAAAAGGATGGAGCGAGCAGGGTGCGAACAATATGTGAAACATCACCGGTATATACACACAAATAATATAAGCCATAACCATTGTACACGTGTTTTTTGCAGCAGTCATGCAGTCACGATTGACAAATGAACATTATGTACATACCCACAAGCTAATGAACCATATTGTAACAATCCGCTACCATGCTTACCAATAAGGGCTGAGGCAACAACGAACAACTAATGTGTAATTGTACATTTCTACTCAATTCTAAGCTTGAGAACACACTCTGTGGCGTTGTGCCACGTTTTCTTATTCAAAATTTCATTATTAAACAGTTCGGATCGGGCATGAAACAAGCTACAGGCTACACCAGAATCTATAAATGCTTAGTGATGGCTACCACAACAAAAACAACTAAGCAATCACAAAGATAAACCAATCTAGTATTTTGTCTAGTGTAATCTAGGAGCTTACAGTAGCGAAATTTAACCGAATAAGCGTTTAGGTGCATACATAACAGAGAATTCGCACGAACAAACAACAATCCATCGCCAGCATCGTAATGTCGTCCAATAATCAGAGACATGCAAATTTCAGTTTACTGGCTCAGGGTTCATCCGACGCCCTCGCGCAACCGAATTCCAAATTTTCAAAACTTATTCAAACAGAACAGGAGGTCTAGTACATGGCCGAAATCCGTCGATGAAGCGCCGGGCGCTTGCTGGGTGTTGATGACGCCATCACCATGGTGGGCGTCAGGCGGTCGTCGGCGCATTCACATTGTGACGCACTCTCACGACGAGTCACCACCTGAATGATGGGTGATGTTTCAAAATGGTGCCATTGTAAACTGTAGTTATGCCATCGCTGGGCGTTTGGGTACACCTGCAGGTACATAGAGCTTGTCGTTGTCGGACCATGGTGCCGTGGGCTAATAGTTTTGCCGTCAAATCATGTGGTCAAAATCGTCAAACATGCAATAACACATGAGCCCCAAATGAAGTGCGTGATTTGACGACAAGATGCGACGACATTACTTGACAACATTACTGTTAGCCGGTGTGTGCTTCCCAAGTTTGATAAATGGTCGAATACACCGGTTGAAATAGACCCACCTCCGTGACAATGTCATGAACGCTAATCATGGCCGCACACCGTCCCTCGCCGTCAGCCACGGCAACGGATTTCTTCCCTGACGCAACAAGGCGATCAATCGCATTCACAATGTGATCCGATTCGCCTGAACAGACAAGCGCATTCGGATCGCGTTGATCGGCGCGATTGTCGATCACAAATTGAGCCGATTTCGACAAAATGTCGGCGAATAGACCCGATTGTTGGTCGGCGCGAAGCAAATGTGATGTTGGACGTTTGGATGTGGACGTGGCGGTGGTGGTGGGTGATGTTTGCCTCTGAGAATGTATCGGGGGTACGGTAGATGGGTTACGGTAGGGAATGACAACTGAATTGGCTCGAATTTGACTCTGTATGTACACCTATTTCGACCGATCACATCAATTGGCTTGTTCCAATCTTAATCGGTGTGATCCGATCGCCAAGTTTGACACCGCAGTCGTATTTTTTTAAGTTTCAGTGTTGGTTTCGCCGCACGAACATTTTTAAATAGTCGGTCGCCCGTATACTTTTTTCGAGTGTCTCGGACCCGGCCCACAACCTGAAAAAACTTGAAGAACCACTATTCGAATAACCTGATGGATCAAGGCGAGATACGTGAGCGTGGTGGCGATGTCAATCTTGTCAATCACGTCGACAATCATGCCCCTGTCATCGACAACTGGCAACGCGCTCAGGTTGTTGTGCAACATCAGTTCGATCATTGACGATACGCTGGTCGATGGGCTGGCCTTGAAATATCAGGCAATATTTGCTATTTGTCTTTTGTGTGTAGTTCATTGAATCAATGTTTAGTACAATCGTACATTTTGGTTGAAGAAAACAACTTTAACCATGATCACTATCCTGAGCCGTAGTCACTGTGGTTGAATTCAATTTTTTTGTGTCTCAAGTAATTTTAACAAAAGAGGCATGCAGCTCACCGTTTTCACATTCGACCAGGTGCCGATTCGGACCTTGCTGATCGGCTTTGACATCCAATCCGGCTTGATGGTCGTCTTGATCTAAATGAGGTGGAACGCGAATAGCCTGGTCCCAAGCGATCGTTTCCGATCTGATTTTGGATCACCCTGCCTGTTATATCCTTGCTAAATCGTTTCTGAGCAGGTCCAGGCTCTAAAGTGTCTGTTTCTGAGTAATTCTAAATACCGGCTATTTTTAACCTGCTATTCTTGAAGAACGTCACAGTTTCCGCACGTTCCAATTAGTTTCTGTATATCGTTTCTACACCAGTTTCCAACCTGTTTCTGAAGTGTCCTCAATACCCGTTTCCACCCGATCCACGACAGAAGCTCGTCGCAACTGTGCTCAGACTGGAATATGGGCACGCGATGCACATGCGATTCGACCATCATTTCGACTATGTCCATCAAACTGAAAAAATTGTTTTCAAAGTTTCTAAATTAAAAGTGTTTTTGAAAAATTCTACTTGAAGAAGACGAACTTTGTACTGGGTGTGGCTGATACGAAAAAATCCGGCTGCAGTCGACTGCGAAGCTGTTGTCGTTCCTCGTGCAGCCATTTGAGTGACCTGAAGCACAAACATGCTCCTATGAAAGCTGCTTGGAACCTTTATTGAGGGTGCTTTTCATTTTAAAACCGTATTTTCGAAGTAAAAAAAAGTTCATTTTATTTTTAGTTCATTTGCATTATTTTGTCACCCGTATGGCCCACCTTTGCGCCCAACTGTGTCCGGTTGTGTGACCATTTAACAGCAAGTATAGCATGTCGGTTAGCGTCACTGCACCAATATGACATTGACGCTCCGTATCCCAAATTGTAGCCCGCGGCTCGGTGGCGTCCGCGTCCATAATCACCGTGAACGCTTTGCTGATCTGCAGTTTCTCGACTAATTGTAAGGTGGTTGACGCATGACGTCCCATAGTATCGTTGACACACATTGTTTATCGGGGTCTGTTAGACATTGTCATGATTTTTTTGCGTTCGTGACGGTTGTGAGATGTTCCACCAATTATGCTGTTGGACGATTCGCGTCAATGACTTTACAATTAGCCCAAAATTTGTGCTTATACGGGATGGGTCATACATATCGTTTGTACGTTTGACTGACACGAAATTGGGTATTTCGGGCAGGTCATTCAAGTGCAGTTGGGTGTGTGCGCAAGCGATTCATGTCAACCAGCTTTGTATTGGCCGTAATTCATGTCATAAACACAAAATCACAAAGCACAAACAAACCGGTTGTGACAGATCGTCGCTCTTTGTCGCTTTGGTCGCGCGTTATATGTGAATTGCAACGTGGCTGTTAAGCAAAGCTGCGACAGCCTAAGCCTAAGCCGAAGCGTAAGCCTAAGCCTATAAGCCTAAACCCAAGCTCGTTGAAAATACGAGTGCCCAGATGAACGTACCGTAACGCTGCTATCGATGGCGACCACCATGGCGTGCGTTGACATCATGTCATAACAGCTGATCGCTTGAAGGTACTGAGAATACACGTTGCTTTGGCAACCTGCAATGTGTGACAAACACAGGTAAATCGCGATGCCAATGCGACTAATGACATGCTTCAGGCACCAGACTGGCTTACGTTCAGACCTAGGGCAATTTTGATTGTGTGCCTGGAAACTAAGGGCCTGTGGCAGCCATGACAGAGACCGAACTGGACCGAGCCAACTGTCAAAGCAACCGTAAAGCTGGAGTTATATTTGTCCATTTTGGGTTCGTGCACAAGGCATAGTCAAATTTTTGTTTGGATCATTTTGTATTTGTCATAGCGTCGCAGCATTAATTTGGGCTAGCATGGAAGTTCCCCTGCACCACATGCACAACTTTTACTGAAATTAGTGCGCCAATATGATAAAATATGATTCACACAAAAATTTGTCTGCATTGCAGCCAAAAATGGACAAATACAAACTCCAAAGCTTCAAACACGTACCGAAAACCTCCAACACGCTGAACGACATCGGCCCCGAGTTGTTTCTGACGAGCACAAAGTCCCGACTGCCGCATGTGTGTCGTCGCGACCTCCGTCTGCTGCCTGAATTCGCAAGGAACACGTCCTCTCCATTCTGGTCCTCCTCTTCGCATTCGTACTCCATTTCGGCCAGACATTCGATATTGTTCCCATACGCGTCCAGGCAATCCGATTCCATCGGGTCCGTCTGAAAAGTTTTGAAATTTGAGAGCCACATGTACGTAGATAGCCACAGCATTGAGGGCAAAGTATTACAGTCGTGTAGACGTATCACTTCGACGACTCTACAACTGGATGATTTGGGCCAATATGCATTCAATCACTACTGCAGTCTCTCAAATGAGCACGAGCGAATGAATGAACGGGCCTTATGCCCCTGTGGCCCGCTGGATCCGCCAGTGGCTGCCTGTGTCCATATACTTTGGGCTCGAGCAGACCAGTTTTGAGCAGCGTTAAAAGTGCACCCAATAAACCGTGATGATGCAGAGCGCCGATTATGCAGTTCCTGAACAGTGAACACCAGTTCTTAGTGAAGCAAACCTGAGCATCCAATTGTCCGTTCGCTTCCAGATCACCGCTGCCACCATTCCCGCTGCTACCGTAACCCGACGAGCTCGATATTGATGTGGATCTGAAAGACCGTAATCGCGCTGTTTTAAAACCTTTTTGGATTTGCAGCAAATGTACTGGAGTGCAGTATTGTTGGTCTGTTTCGCCCTGCTTTCGCAGACAGACCGAGGAGCCAGCGCTGGTCAGTGCGAAGGCCTTTGGCAAATTTGCCCCCACCTAAAAGGTTCACCAGCAGATGTTTTGCTGGGATGTAGAGTTCTGCTGACTGTTTTTGAGGCCAATTGTAGAGAGGTTGTTGACATCTTTTGATTGGCAAAATCAAATGAAACCGGAAACTAATAGCCGTCCGTTCGGGCTCATTGATAAATGTGGTGCAGATTGTCAACTGACGCCGGATGCCATGTATACATATGAAATTATGATTTCTCGTGCTCATTCGAGGCTTCTTTAGATGACGATCTTGGTTAACCACATATCAATTAGCCTCGAGTGTTCGTGTGTCAGTCTTGAGCGTTGTCATTGATCTCTGTCAACCACTTTACAATTGGCCGGTGTTGCCGTGCGATGCTATTGACAATCCAGGGATATGACACCCTGTGCGCTGATACCAGCGGCTAAGTGGACGCATATTAAAAAAATTATCACAAATTTGAGCTCAAAACCACCGTACCGTGTTCTGGTGACGACGAGTCCTTTCAAACTATCGATTAAACTGTGCTTTCTTTCCACCAATTTCTGTCGTTTTGGCGCCGGAATCACGCTGCCGTAATCCCCGCATATTGACGTGTGCCGCGTTCGATTATAAATATTGCGCGGCGGGGATGTCATGCTGATGTTTCACCACAATTGAATAAATGAAATTATTTTATTAATATCAATTTTAATGTGTTTTCTGCAGTGGTTTCGTTGTTGTCGTTGGTTGCTCGTCTCCTCAGGTCGTACCCACGCACTGAAATGACGCCGGAGGGATTTTTAATGAGTTTTTCTATGCACGATGAAAGCCTGAAGACATAACATCTCGCATTTCAAGTTCACACCTAATGACAATGTCCATGCAGATTCGCGCGGATAAAATGCGCGGTGAGCTCAAATGTCGTGCGTCCAAAGCGAGTGGGCAGTTCAAATACAGCAGATTCTTGGAAAAGTTTTAGATACGGCGCTTTTTCTTACATTTCGAAAAGTGCGCAAACACCGAGCATTTTTTTATCACAACGTTATCAAAGCCATATTATGCTGATGCGCTAGGCGACTTTACAGGAACAAACTCTGGGCAATGTTTGACCAGCAAACAAACATTTTTATAGCTGATGAATGCTGCACTAAAATACTGGCTTGGAATATCGAAAGCTGGTAATCTCAAAGCCAATGGACTCGAAATACAGGCTAATATTTTGTTGTTGTCTTGTCCCAACAGAACAGCTGCGGTCCTGTACAGTTCTAGACTTTTGTGGAGTTGTTGACATTATGTAACGATGGTTGATTATCGAGGATTAAACTTACAGTATGTATACGTTGTTAGATCTGTATAGTGATAACGTTGTAGGTCTACGTTTGAACGTTATTCCGTTATCCATCCCATAAATGAACCAAAGTAAGGTTCGAACAGTTGACAAGAAAACAAATCAGGAACGGCTACTCATAGAAACATGGCTCAAGAAACTCAAGAGCAAACTCGAGTTTTTATTGAAGACATCTTTGGCGTTGCGACACATCATTGCGTTATTGCATGTCCACGGCAAACAGCAATAAAATGAAAAAAGTCAAGATGCACCAATTTGTATACTCTGACAATTCTTTTGAGAGAAACTTTTCAAACGCGTTGCCTGATCCGTAAAGCGCATGATGCGTGCACTGGCTTTAGCGGTCACGTGACTTCCGTGACTTCCGTAGCCAGTGCACGCATAATACGCTTTAGGGCTCGCCCATGTAGGCCAGGGCCAGGGCCGGGGCCGGGGCCGGGGCCATGAAAAATAATCTATGTCCGAGGCCCTGGCCCCGGCCCCGGCCCTGGCCTACATGGGCGCACCGACAGGGCCGGGGCCGGGGCCGGGGCCAGGGCCAGGGCCGGGGCCGGTGCGAAACATTTTTCTGTATAGGCGACGTTTCAACTGCAGGGTTGTCAATAATCCAACATTGGTTTCGTATATGCAGCTGTGCGTGTGTGTTCGCGTTGGGTGCGCTACTGCCTGATTAATCAAGGGCATGACTATCTTGTGTTTTTTCTTTTGCAAATTCGGGCTGCAGTTGCAAATGGTTGACAAAACACTGAATTTCTACCTGCAATTATACACATACAGTTTGCTTTTGACCGTGCACATACACGACCTGCGCGTTTCGCTGATTGGTTGAGTTATACGTAGGTTACTCGAATTTCGCGCAGACATGTCGTTTACTGTGGTTGGTCAAAAAATTTATGTCATCTGGTGACTTTTCATCAGCCAGTATTTTTAAGAATAAAGCGCTTTATATTAATTTGCTTGAACAAATACATATGCCTAACCTAAATAAAATCCCAAAATGACCGTGCCCTTGATACATCAGGCAACAGGACATCCAACACGAACACACACGCACAGCTGCATTATGTATGTATACGAAACCGATGTTGGATTATTGACAACCCTGTAGTTCTAACGTCGCCTATCCAGAAAAATGTTTCGCACCGGCCCCGGCCCTGTCGGTGCGCCCATGTAGGCCCGGGCCGGGGCCGGGGCCAGGGCCTCGGACATAGATTATTTTTCATGGCCCCGGCCCTGGCCCTGGTCTACATGGGCGCGCCCTTACGGATCAGGCAACGAGGTTGAAAAATTTCTCCCAAAAGAATTGCCAGAGTATAAATATACTGAACTTGGCACTTTCAAATAAACTATAGCATCTCAGGATCTGATCAGAAACAACTTTGGCTGGCTAAACGTTACCGTCCAGGCACCCAAACACCGCTTTTCTCAGAATGATGTTCTTTTATGGCGTGGCGGTGCACCCAGCTACATTACCAAAACATGTGGTTGTCTTTTCTTTGGTCACATGACCAAGGGAACTGTAAGAAAACAGTCCGGTATGCATCCGTCCAAGATTGAAGCAAGTGAGAGTGCAAAGAAAAACTTTGTTCGCATCACCGCATGGCTTGACAAAAAACGAGCCTGCGCAAGGCAAGATTGTTTCCTACTGTTTGCCGTGTCAAATTTATATGACCGGCAGCGTATGAACACTTGTTTATACATACGCCACTGAGCTACAGTTTATCCTCGTTATAGTGACGTGATTAGGGTCGCCACGGAGCCATGATGGCAGATTTCTAGGTAACAAGTATGTTATGTATGTATGTAGTTGAGGAAGTGTCCTATGGAAAATTCCGTGGTGCCCTCTATTCCGCGACTTTTCAGGCCCGGAAGTTTAGACCCGACCTTTTCAGGCCCGGCTGATTTAGGCCCAGCATCTTTGACCCATTTATAGGCTTAGGCTTAGACCCCAGCCCGCTGAATGGCCGGGCCTGAACCAGTGCCTCGGGACTGAACCGTCGCATGGGAGGTGCAGAGAGGGCAGCATATAGATCACTGACAAAACTGTCTATCAATACGTATATACAGAAGGGTCATTATAAAACAGCCAAGACTGTTTTAAAAATAATCATGTGCTTTGCAGATGTGCAGCATGGGCAATGATGATCGCGTGTTTTTTTACCTCTGCCATATGTTATAACAACAGAGCGAAAGGCACAAGACTGAAACGATCACGCTGAACCAAGGACAGTAAAACAGATTTTGACTCTGAGCGCCAGTTCGGAAGTGTTTTTTTTCTGACAAAAATTTTAGGTTTGTGCGAAAACAAGGCCAACGCATGACGTTGCTTACATACAGTAGTTTCGTGCAATTTTGGCACGCATTTCCACGCGGAAGCGGACCATGTGATCTTCAAGGTCAAAAGCGTGGAATAGTTAGAGAGCAAAGATGCCCACAGGGAAGGAAAATTAACAAAATTTTGTCAACAACATATAGCAGCTACATTGGTTTGATGACGAAAACTGGCGCGAAATTTGAACATAAAAATAAGAAAAAAGCGATATGAGAGAGTGAGGTACATACATCTGACTTTTCTGATGTGGCGCGAAAGCTAGCATTGTGTGTTTGAGGATCACTACAACAAAGAAAATGACAGGCAAGGGACCGAACTGAACTGGTTGGTGCACAACGATTACGTCCGATTTCGCACAAAGGTGCACAAGCTGCGACGTCATGTGCATGGGAGACAATGAGCCAATGGAAATTCTTGGCAAACGTTCAAATTTTCATACCTAACCCCTTGTGCCAGAACGTTGTTTACCAATAAAATTACAATAGACATTGAGAAAAAAATCACCTGTCGGATGATAATTTGGGTCGAATAACAGTGTTTAAAAATACACATTTGCCGGTAATGTACTTCTCTGTCTTTTTGACAGAGTTCAATGACACAACTTGGAATTGAACATAAAGTTTACATACACATTGCCCGGGGTACACAATTGTAAACAGAATTGTGGACTTTTTTGGCGAAAAACTGTGCACTGGGAAAATGAGCTGGGTATATGCATAGTTACACGTCCATCCGTATGGAGAAGGAAAAGAACCAGTTTTGTTGATATTGTCAACAGTGCGCCGGCAAACGAGCGCCAAAATGTCTTTTTTCTCTGCCAAACTGCCAAACCAAAGGTTGTGTGTACGCTGCGCGCTCACGGGTTTGGTTTGTGAGCAAAGTTGTGTGGTGCAGTAGCGATACACATGAGCTGCGGCCTAATGCACAAGTGCATCTAACACATACTATGTAGGAAACGTTCCGAAATATGTTTTGTCATTTTTTGTGCATTTGTGTTTGTGTGCATCGAAACTCGACGTGTAACATTGATGGACCCACACAATAAGGATTCGAACTTGGTGATCGGATTGGTTCGGTTCCGGTCTGGGCTCTTCCAAATGTCACATACATACACACTTGTCATGCTTACTCAACAATGTTTGTCATTCAAAACATTCATGCAGCGCGACCATCACCCAATCACCAGGTTTGATGTGTGGGGGACACGGATGTACAATGTTGGCACAGCCGTATTGCGCATTTTCGTTGAAAAATTATCAAACACACTACGAGGCGCGTACAATAGAACTCGGGAACTGAACTGATGCTTTGGGTATTACGTAGATAAAGTCAATTCATATGCGAAACGACGTCGACACGTCGGAGGTATGGCGTGCAAAGGTTCCCAAACGTATGTTATCAACATACGAAGGCTTGAAACTGAATCGTTGATCGTTGTGATTCACGAATCAAGACCATTGAGAATTTTAGCAGTTGGGAACAACACAGGAAAGTCATGCCAAATGTTCAGTCAATTTCTCACAAAGCGCAAGTATAAATAAATTCCAAGAAGGCGCGAAATGAGATGGGCTGAAGGATATCTTTCTCTAAGCTGAAACGTTTGAGGGATAACGAACGAAAGTTTGCTGAACAACGGTTGAAAAAACCTATATCATTCATAATTTGGTCGACTTTTAGTATCGTTCGAACGCATGGACTGGCAATATAATTTTATACGTGGGTTGAGCCAATGGGTACTATGCCCCACTGGAAACAGGCCTCTTAAGTTTTGACACGATGACGATGGGGGATTATCAAAGAGAGGAGGGGGCGGAGATTTGAAATTTTCCTGCTTTAGTGTCATTCCATATCTGGTTTTATGAAATTTTAATCCGCTGGTGCAGCATGCATGGTGCGATCATGTGTAATTCTCACATGTTAGGTTTTCATGCATTGGATGGCATGAAAAAACAGGGGAATGCCGAATCTTGGGTGCAAATTCCGCTCAAGTTTGCAGACGTGCTAAAAGATGTTGTTGTTTTTGTGCTCGATACACACAAAAATAGCGTTCGACTTGCACACATATATCAATACCTGCCATGTTCATGCGGGCAGTCATATCGTACGTGCCAAAAAAACGAACACGGATAAAATTAGTACTCATTCATTCTGCACCCAAAGCAGCGAGAAACGATTGCGACCATAAGGTGTGGCTTCACGACGGGCGGATAAACAAGCGCGGACAAAAAATTTCCATTTCTTTTCGAATCATGGGTGGCTGCCAAAAAACAAGTGATACATTACACGCCTACTGCACGTGTTTCAACAAGCATGCCCAAAAAGCAGCAGTGATTGCCAAAGCAGCCGTCGTGTAACTTTTGCCTGTTCCCTTCTTCAATATGAATTAGAGTGCGTACATTTTGGTTTTCTCCAGATTTTAGCTGTTTTCACAAACGGGCTGTGCACCACGCCATCGTCAGTGTATACCAAATGGCCTCGTGACCCCACAAACACGTACCAGATGGCTATCTGCTCGAGCAGTAAGGTTCATGCATGTCTAATAAAGCACGTTATTCCAGGGTCACGGAACTGCATTAATCTGAAAATCAAGTTGTAATCCGCTTATTTCAAAGCACAGTGTTTTTCAAAGCTTCTTAATCCTAAACTTGGCTTTACGTCATAGCGGCAGCACATATAGTGACTACAAACAAACAAGCACCTAATACATGTGCACGCAGCAAAGTATGAGCCTGCCGCGATTAGACCGAACAGGCACACAAGGCAGAATAACGTTTCGTACTTTTTTTCGTTCCAAGCCGTAACTGGCGCCCATGTGCACCCCGTAGCCATCCGTTAAGGTGATACATTGGTTGTTGGGCAGATTTGGATAATAAATATATTATGAACAAGCAACATAACGTGTATTTTTATACTCGACCTACGACCCTTGCAATGAAAAAAAGTAATATTCTCGTTCTTGTTCATCGGTTTAAAGCTGTATCAGGTTGTTTCCGCGTGAAAAAAAGGCTTTTTTCCATGCCTTCTGGGGTGTGGAGAAAAGAAAAAAAACCGAAGAAACCGGAAAAGGGACGAATTTTTTCAAAACACGCAGTAAGGGCCGTTGTCAAACACGTGCGTGGTATCCTCATTAACATACAAAGTAGTGTACGAGCCCAAAATGCATGTTTTGAGTTCCCCTATGCTTATACAGTATACTACCGGTTCTTTATCGTTTTATTTGTTTTTTTTTCGAAGTACCGGTTCTTCGGCAACTAGGGGTAAATAATATGATGACAGTGTCTGACACGAAAAGTGCGAATTATACAAGCAAATTCAGAGACTAATTACTGCTGGATTAATCCACCCTGTGGCTATAAATAAACATTCCCAAGTTCTGAACAACAGCGATTATCATATGTATCTTTCATAATAAATATGGAAAAAAGAGCACAATTGATTGAAATGAAAACGAAGCAAACTTGTGTGGCTATGGCACTGGTACATATAATTTACACTTTTTTAAATTGTCAGGATTTTGATTCAGGAACTATAATTGAAATTTAGCAAATAGGCTTGCTGAAATGTTCATAACCCTCAAATGAATCAAAAGCACATGTTTTAATGGCGCATGACAGATGCAGATGCTGCTGTTGGCAAAAACAGGTACCGGAGAATGTCAGATAAGTCCCTTGTGAAATGTTCGCAAAAACAGGCCCCGGGGCCTTTTCGGACATTTCCGAATAAGTATCCTCTGGTGAGGAGGCTGATTCGGAATATTGCTTCTGACGAAATTTTGTCCAACGCTTTGGAACGGTCAGAGATCTGGGTTTCTTTCTTCACCTTAAGTTAATTATACCTCACTCAGTCGACTACGCACACATGTTTGTTATCGTTATCACTAATTACACCGTTGAAATTCTTATTCCAGTGTTTTTCGTCCCACGAAGTGCATTACAGTGAATGTTCGTGGTTTAATACGCAAAAACATTTTCCCCAAGTGAGCCCCCAGTGACTTTATTTGGCATTCTCCGGGTTGTTATTGCACCAGTTTTATTTTTACCGAACCTTGCCAAAACAGTCACTTGTATTGATGTATGGCATGACGGCATACAGTGCAAGTACAGTCTAAGTCACATGTGCTACGCATGCGTGCAAAGCTGGCAACTACCCAACTGGGTCCAGCCCGCTTGTGCTTGGTTTCCGACGCAGCCACTGTCAGGGTTGGGTAAAAAAAAATTCCAGCCTTTTGCTTTTCGAAATTTTAAAAAATTTTTCAGTCCACTTTTTTAATTATTTTCCGATTGTTTCTAGTATTTTCTCACTTTTTCGACTCGATAATGCATGTTAGTGCACATTGTTGCTAGAATTCTCGAAAATTGCCCGTCTCACTTTGTGGGTATATTTCAGTGGGGAACCGTATTGTTGTGCGCTTACACAGTCACAGGGTCTAACCGGCAGTGTATACCACTACCATAGTTATTTATGTGGAGAGTACAAAAAAAGTTAGACAATAAAAATATTTTTTAACCCAACCCTGTCCCTGACCACAGTCATGTGTTGTGTGCGCGTGTGTTGCGCATTAGTCTCGTGTGGTTTCTGAGCGCTCTTTGTATGCATGGACAACGTTGTTGGCTTGTGACATAAACGGAATACGGCATACCGTAAAGCGGTTGACGCAAATGTTTTGACAAGCTATTTTTTCATTAGCCCGGTTTATCAGCGCAAGCCTGTCACCAGTATTAAATATGGTCGGTGTGTCAACGATCTAACACTTAGCCGGTTTCGGCGGGATGTAATACCTAGCTCAGCTGACGGGGTAGAATGAAAAAACGGGCGGATATTTGCAGTTCGTGTCCTATCGGTGTCTCTACAAATTCGGGTCCAGAAATAGAACGGTGTTACCTGTATCTGACGGTAATGCACATGAGTAGAACATAGTACCGTAATCACGAAATGATCACGAGATAATGATAGCAGAAACTGCCTATGTATTTCCGCTTGTTCTTGGCTGACAGTGATTCTATGCATGCATAGCAATCTATCATATTTTGAAAATTGAATTCATTTCAACACGCGTTGATATGACGCACGTATGAAATTACGACGCGATAACAACATCAATTTAGCCGAAAATAACTTTCGAGAAAAGCAAAAAAGTTCGCCAGAAAAAGATTGATATGAAAAATAGCTCTTGATGAATGCCAACGCGGAGCAGAGCGCATTTTTACGGCGTAAACAACGCCAAGCATTTCCGAGTGCCTGCTTATCGCCTGCGAGCGACGAATAAAAATGCACATTTGGCTTGGCGCCCCACTGTCCCGCCGTCGAAAACACGAAGAGTGAAACTTATGTTCAACATGGTGCTTTTTGAGTTTTTGGGTACGGGCAGGAAAAAAATTTTTGACCGTGTTTGGACTCAAACTTATGGTTAAAACGAGCGTAAAACTCAACACTTTTATATTGATACAAAACGGCAAATTTATGACCAATTGCTGAGCGACCATACTGTTATCAGTGAAAAAACGGCCAAGAAAGCGCGTGGTGAAAAGCCAGCAATTTTTTCGCGCACGTGTCGGCATCATTTTCTCGATATGCATCTGGGTGAAATATATATATATACAGTATATGCATATTGTCAGTTTGGGGGAAGTTGTTCACCTCCAGAGTGGATGAGATTATTGTGCGACGGTTCAGTCCTGGGGCCCGGCCATTCAGACCCGGCCGATTCAGGCCCGGCTGGAGCCTAAGCCTAAGCTTATAAATGGGTCAAATATGCTGAGCCTGATTCGGCCGGGCCTGAAAAGGTCGGAACTGAACTTCAGGGTCTAACAAGTCGCGGAATAGGATGAGATGAGTGGATGGATAGGTCTAAGTTCCTTCCGTGTTTTTGAAATGCGCTGATCGAAGACGACGAGTTACGCAAACTTTTGTGAGAATATGATTAGACCCAGCAGAACACAATTATGGTCGGTCACAATCACAATCAAGGCCTGTCAGTCGGCCGAATTAAAAATGTGGGAAAATACACGAAACAGTTCGAACGCATAGACAGAGCTGACTGTGCCTGTTGTTACTTGTAGGTACTAATTGCGTATGAAACATGGCCCATACAAACAACGGGCGGCGCACCAGCAGAGCAATAACAATTTGTTTGAGACCCTGGATGGCTGGAAAGCAATGCCAAACAAAGTTGCAACCCCAGATTAGAACAGAAAGAGAAAACAAGCGAACTGTTGCGAAATGCCCCCACGTTCAAAAGCAGGATCTGCTATTTTTGATTCCCCCTACATCTGGAACTTGCAATGAATCTGGAAAATACGATGAACATCAAATTCCAGTGTGGGTCAGTTTTGGCAAATATGTTCCCATTCCCAGTGTGTTTTTCGTTACATTCCAGGCCAACTGACTGGCTGGAATCCAGGACCAAATGCGAGCGAGCGAGAGAACAAAGAGATCGTTTCGCCAAAGCGCTTTTTTGGATGCCCCAAAACCCAGTGCAGGAATACATTTTAAGCTTCCAGAACACCAAAGGCCCAGCACAGCGCAGTGTGCAGTCGGTTGATACATATGTACATACATTAGGTACCAACTTGGCTCATGTCCAAATTTTGTCGCAATGCAGGCAGAAAAAAAACTGTGTGGCTGGCTGCTGGGGTCCGGGTGTCTGTCATAAACACGTGAGCGCGTCTGTTTGCGGGGAAGCAGGTTGGTTGGTTGGTTGGGTACAGCGCACACACACCGCCTTACCAGCTGAAAAACATGTGATAGAAATTGAGGCACCTGGTTCATCTCGCATGGTTTTTGTCGGACCGCCTGTCGTGCTCGGCAGTCGGGACTCGGTATAATCACGATTGTTTTGAGACTTAAAATGGCCATAAAAATGTTGTTCTTGGGTTTTTGGGAAAGTTAAAGACGATCAGGGTACTAGCCTAACAGTAACACAAAATGCCTGAAAACATGCCTGACTGAAAGCCTAAACGCATAAGCAGATCGAATCATCCAAAGAAGCGGAATCTGAATGCGTTCTGTCTAATGTTGCGTTCACAGCCGCCGCCCAATGTTGCTTCGAACCAACCATTTTTTCTGAAAGTCCAATGATATGCGACAGATATCAGATCTAGCAAATTTCGGGTTCAGTGTTTTGTAGAATCAGCGCTAACTTACCACAGACTTTTCAGCCAAAGAAAACTTAAGTGGGCACGAAAACTGACAAGCACTAGATGCCAAGACGTAAAGTCTTCAGCTCCCGGAAGCGCTGTCATCGAGTTTTGCCCAACACCACACGCTGATCAATCCCCATAGCCCACCGTCTTCGGACGCTGCCGGCTCGCACCCAATATTCTGACACACGCTATCAATACCCAGGACTCGCGCATCAACTTCGCCTGAGCGATACGGGAAAAGAACGATTACGGCGGCCGAAAAACAAAGCTGTCATTGCGCGCGCTAAAAACTCGTCAACCAAGGCTTCGGTTCATGGCACCATGACCGCCACTCACCCTGATAGGAGTCGCTGACGACAACCCTCGAGCCTGGGATCGATAGGCTTGGTCTAGCCAGGTTTGGTGTGGCCTGACCATGGGGAATGCCGTCATGAGGCCTTGGTTAGGCCTATCAAGGGGTCATGAATCAATTCTGAAGTCGAAAACAGGTGAATTCAAAAAGTTGTCCACAGATGTCCTCGAAAAACTGCGAAAACCAAATCGAGCCTCCAGACAGTCTGGCTACAGTTGCTCCTCCGCCTAAAAACATGTGGTGACCAAAGGTCTCTCACTTGATTGGCTCATTTCAAATTTACAACCAATCAGCTGCTTAATTCGTTACGGTTTATGCGTGTTACCGGTTTATGTCAGAGATTTAGGACAGAGATCGACTGATCAAGAAGACTCCGGCCCATAGTAGTGGCTGGGGGGGGGGTTGGGGGGGGGGTTACCCCCCCTCTCAGTACTTACCGGAAAACCCTAAATAGAAGGGGGGGCTCTATTAACTCACTGACCCCATTTTGGGGGGCTCTATTACGGGGGGGCTCTATTCCGGGGGGGCTTCTATTAATTCACTGACCCAAACCTGAAAAAATTGTTCCCAGAAATACCCCTAAAAACCCCGAAAAGGGGGTTTGAAAGGATGTTTTTTAGCTTGTAACCGCATTTATTCGTGTCTATTCGTCAATAAGAGGCGTATTATGTGCTCTGAACTAACAATAAACGTGCGTAAATGTACTTGTGCATATGGGTGGGCACAATACCCAATACCCAATACCAATACCACCCAATACCAATACCAATACCAGTGTTTGGTATTGGTATTGGGTCTAATTCTGGTATTGGGTATTGGGTATTGGTATTGAAGCTGGCCTGGTATTGGTATTGGGTATTGGTATTGGGTTTGCCCAGGTACCGTAAAAACCTAAATAGAAGGGGGGGGCTCTATTAATTCACTGACCCCATTTTGGGGGGGCTCTATTACGGGGGGGGCTCTATTCCGGGGGGGGCCTCTATTAATTCACTGACCCGAACCTGAAAAATTGTTCCCAGAAATACCCCCCAAAAACCCCTAAAAATGGGTTTAAAAGGATGTTTTTTCGCTTGTAATCGCATTTATTCGTGTCTATTCGTCAATTAGAGGCATATTATGTGCTCTGAATGAACAACAAACGTGCATAAATAAATGTACCTGTGCACTACTATCAAGCCTTAATACACTACTGTATAGGGGATGTTACTGTGGGGGGGGGGCTCTATTCCGGGGGGGGCTCTATTAATTCACTGACCCCTTTTTGGGGGGGCTGTATTGCGGGGGGGGCTCTATTCCGGGGGGGGGCTGTATTTAGGTTTTTACGGTATTGGGTCAAAACCAATACCCAATACTAATCCAGAAAAACCCAATACCAAACCAATACCAAACCCAATACCAGACCCAAAACCAGTGGTGTAGCTGGGGGGTGGGGGGGTGGGGGGGGGGGCCCCCCCCCCCCCTAGGTACAGTAGGTAGGTTGCCGCCCCTCGCCTGGTACAGTAGGTAGGTTGCCGCCCCTCCCCTGGTACAGTAGGTAGGTTGCCGCCCCACCTAACTCTTCACCGAAAACATTCATTTTTGGCTTAAAATTGCATAAAATTAGCATATTTGTCTGCAAATAGGCGAAAAATCGCGCGCTGCGCGCGAAATTAGTGTTTTAGGCCACATTTTCTTCAGTATTTAGACATAAAAAATTTCGGTTTCCAGATGACCCCCCCCCCAAGTGGTACGACCCCCCCCCCTAGCTCGGCTGGTACAGTAGGTAGGTTGCCGCCCCGCATTTTGGGTGGTACAGTAGGTTGCCGCCCCGCCTGGGTAGCTACACCACTGCTCAAAACCCAATACCAAACCAATACCAAACCCAATACCAACCCAATACCAGACCAAAAACCCAATACCAAACCAATACTAAGACCAATACCCAATACCCAATACCAATACCAACCCAATACCCAATACTCAATACCAATACCAACCCAATACCAAACCCAATACCAGGCACTTCAGTAGTATTGATCTGGTATTGGGTATTGGTATTGGTATTGGGTCTCACCCGGTATTGGTATTGGGTATTGGTATTGGGTCACCAATATGGTATTGGTATTGGGTATTGGGTATTGGTACAAGGCCGGTATTGGTATTGGGTATTGGTATTGGGTGTCAAAAGTGGTATTGTGCCCAGGCCTACTTGTGCACCACTATCAAGCGTTAATACACTGCTGCAATGGTGTGGCTGGGGGGGGGGTCCCCCCCAAGGTACAGTAGGTAGGTTGCCGCCCCTCGCCTGGTACAGTAGGTAGGTTGCCGCCCCTCCCCTGGTACAGTAGGTAGGTTGCCGCCCCACCCCCCACCTAACTTTTCACCCAAAACATTCATTTTTGGCTTAAAATTGCATAAAATTAGCGTATTTGTCTGCAAATAGGCGAAAAATCGCGCGCTGCGCGCGAAATTAGTGTTTTAGGCCACATTTTCTTCAGTATTTAGACATAAAAAATTTCGGTTTCCAGATGACCCCCCCCCCCCAAGTGGTACGTCCCCCCCCCCAGGCTCGGCTGGTACAGTAGGTAGGTTGCCGCCCCGCATTTTGGGTGGTACAGTAGGTTGCCGCCCCGCCGGGGTAGCTACACCACTGCACTGCTGGGGGATGTTACTTAGGGGGGGGCTCTATTCCGGGGGGGGGCTCTATTAATTCACTGACCCCTTTTTGGGGGGCTGTATTACGGGGGGTGCTCTATGGTGGGGGGCTGTATTTAGGTTTTTACGGTACCTACCACAAAACCCGAGGGGGGTTGGGGGGGTTGAGTACTTACCTCTCACAACTCCAAATCATACCTCTCACAAGCAATTTTATACCTTTTTAAGGCAAAAATCGGTGTTTTTCGACCTTATTTTCCCAAAAATCGCGCACTCTGCGCGCAAACCCACCCATAATACCTATTTTTAGGTGATTTTCGGCGAAAATTTTGAAAAAGTACTATTTTTACCTCAATTTTTGCCCAAAATTGTAGCACAAAACGGTGTTTTTTCGCCTTTTTGGGTGACCAAAATCATATCTCTCACGCTTCCGGTCCCAACCCCGCATCATACTTACCTCCCACCCCACCCACACATGGGCCTGCCACTACACTGCTCCGGCCCGGCCCAATTTTTGGGATCAAAGGAAAAAATGGTAAAAAAGGCTAAAGTTTCTAAAAATTTTCTTGGGAAAGCATGTTTATGTTTTTGTGATTCTGTTTCTGTGAGCCGGGTTCATTTGGGTGTCCCACAAAATGTGCACATAACTCTGCGGGAAGCACAATTTTTGGAGATTTTGGTCAAGAAAGGCGCTTTTGGCTTGAAATTTGAGCAATTCGGGCCAGAGGGACCGGGCCGGGCCGCGATTTTGGACTTGGTCGACCGGGCCCGGCCGGAGATTTGGGGGACCGGGCCGAGCAGCCCGGCCCGGTCCGGCCCGGTATGCCTAAATTCGAACGAAATTACCATTTTTTGAACCAAAATTTTCAAAATTTTTGCGCTTCGCCCAATAACATTTCCTAGTTCTTGATCTTTTCAGTCATCGTTTTGAAGAAAGAAGCAGTGGTGTAGCTACCCATCCCATACCCAGGCCTTTGCAAAATTGCAATCAACCCACTGTACCACCAAAAAAGCCTGCCTGCAATCAACCTACCTACTGTACCGTGTACCGATCGGCCGAGTTAGGGGGGTCATCCGGGAACAAAATTTTTATGTATACATATTGATGAAAATGTACTCTTAAGCGCTAATTTCGCGCGTCACGCGCGATTTTTCGCCTGTATGGAGTGAAAAATACCGATTTTAAACCATTTTGAGCCAAAAATTACTCCTACAACTGTACCAGCCGGGGCGGCGACTTACGTACTGCATCAGGATGGCGCGTCAATCTACCTACCTACCCCTTCCCCCAGCTGCACCAGTGAAAACAACTATTCCGCAGAAAATTGTCGAATTTTTTTCAGCTTTTTGGACTTTTTCAGTTTTCGGCCCTTGAAAATTGGCTGACCGGGCCGGGCCGGGCCGACCTGCAGCCCTCCACCGGGCCGGGCCGGGCCGGACTTTTCGCCGACCGGGCCGGCCCGGCCCGTTTCCGATCTCTGATTCGGGCCGGCAAGTCGCATTATATCCTCTGAACGCATAACAAACGGGCATCATGTACCTTTGTAAGACTGTCAAGCCCTTAATACATAGAAATTTCGTTTTGGGGGCTCTATTTAAGGTATACTGGCGGATGGAATGGAAACAAACCGTTTTTTCACTGAAAAAAAACCGGGTTCATCTGGGACGTGAAAAAAAACCGAAAAAAAACGAAAAAACCTCAGCCTCCGGGAAACATCGGTCTTTTTTCACGAAATTTTCCAATTTTTGACAGAAGTTGGGAAATATTTTTGTTCAGAACAACTTTGGCCGAGCGCGGGCGATGTCAATGTGGCTTGTTTCAACTATTTTAGTAACAATAAGCATCAAAAACACTCTGGCACCACTGTAGTGTCTGTGCTAACATTAGTAAAGGCAGTCTACGGGAGGTTGTCACTCAGCCCCCGAATACCGTAACCCACGGTAAGCGAGATCGTTGCGAGATCAATGCTGATCGCTGCTTATCGACACGTGTATTAGCGGCAGCAAGCTGGAAATTGTCATCGTGCGCGTCGATCCCAAAACTTCGAAATGTTGGTTGGTGTTGGCCCTAACACGCAAAACATAGATAAAAAACAAAATGGTCTCGACACGATCTTTGCAGATCAAAATTATGGTGGGTTACGGTATTCGGGGGCTGAGTGACAACCCCCATGTGTAGATTGCCTTTATGTGTCAAAAATACTTTATTTGGGCTTCCCCTATCCTTATAGGTACACTGCGGGTCTTTATCGGTTTTTTTTTCACGAAATATAAAAAACCGGTTTTTCCGCCAGTATATATTTAGGTTTTCACGGCAGGATCGGGCCCGGCAATGGTGTAGCAGGGGGGTCCCTCCAAGGTACAGTAGGTAGGTAGGTTGACGCTCCATCCTGGTACAGTAGGTAGGTCGCCGCCCGGCGGCTGGTATAGTAAGTTGCTATTTTTGGCTCAAAATGGTATGAAATCGGTATTTTTCACCCCAAATAGGCGAAAAATCGCGCGCTACGCGCGAAATTAGCGTTTTAGAGTTCATTTTCATCAAAATTTCGACCTAAAAAATTTTCTTCCCCCCCCCCCTAGCTGGGCCGGTACGGTACAGTAGGTATGTTGTCGCCCCACATTTTTGGTGGTACAGTAGGTTGCCGCCCGCCTGGGTAGCTACACCGCTGGGGCCCGGCTCGACTGACCAAAAAGCCAAAACTGATGCGTGTTCCTGCGTTTGTGGTTCGGTCTCTGTGAACTGCAAAATTAACCACGTTTTTGCATTTGGCCGAAAATTTGCCTAAAACAGGTTTTGTCGAGGTTTGCATCAGCAAGCGAGCTTGAGCATTCTGGAGCAAAAATGGGCGATTTTTACGGTTTTTGGAAAAAAATTCAGATTAGTGAATGTTGATTGCTTTGGTGAAACTGAAAGTCACCAGGACCGAAAAGATGAAAAAATGAATTACCGTAAAACCTAAAATACAAGGGGGGCTGTATTTTTTCACTAACCCCTTTTAGGGGGGCTGTATTTTTGGGGGGCTCTATTTTTTTTTGGGGGGGGGCTCTATTTTAGGGAATACTATTGCAGGATCTGCGGCATTTCACCCACCCACACCCATCACTACACTTTCACAAGCCAACAACATGGTTCGCCGTTCGTTCGTATTTCCCGATGGTGAAATTGTTACTATCGATGGCGATGATGATTCCAATTCATTTGATCAAGGAGACACGACCAAGTCGGACACCACCACGACAGGTGCTGCGCCTGTGCGTTCCGCTGCCGGATCTGACGATCAAAATGCCGCAATTGGTGGAAATGAGCCGAATGAGAACGAATCTTCGATGGCGGCTTGTTCGAATGCAAATGTCGACGACGACGCCTTTCACGATCATCGAATGCCGATCAAAGTACCGTACTCGGTCGAATACGCGGTCGATGCGAGCTCGACGTGCAACGCGTGCATGCTTACCATCAAACAGGTGCGTGTGTGATACGAGTGCAGAAGATGTTTTTTAAACGGCGGATTTTTTAGGTGAAAAAATCACCGAGGAAAATCTCAGTCGGCAGAAGATCAGCGTAAAATGAACGTCTTTGTTATACCGCACCGTATTCCCTAAAGAGGAACAGGCAGTGGTGTCGTTGGGAAATCAAAAAGTCAGGATACCGGATACCCAAAATCCAAAATTTTCGGATACCGGATACCCAAAATGAAAAATCTCGGATACCAGGGGGGTTGCTCCCTAAAATAAAAAATCTCGGATACCCAGGGGGGGTTGTTCAAAAAAAGGTCAATTTTGTAGAAGAAAGTCGAGCAAAATCGGTGTTGAAAGTGCAAAAAATGGTCATTTTGGGGGCTATGCTTGCGCCAGCAAGCGATTGCGAGCATTTTGGAGATAAAAACGGGCGATTTTTACGGTTTTCGGAAAAATTTTAGGGTAGGATACCCCTGGACAAAAAGTCAGGATACCGGATACCCCTGGGTGAAAAAATCAAGATACCGGATACCGGATACTAGGGGGTAACCCCCTCCCCCCCAACGACACCACTGGGAACAGGGCTTTATTTGTTTACTTGGTCATTATCAAATTATCAAAAATATTACATATTTTACCATTTACCGAGCCAGTGTGGTTCCGGATCTGGGAGAGCGGATTCTCCACTTTTTTCGGAGAGGTAAACAGTGTACCACTCCGAGGCAGTGTAGTTCCTGGGGGAGGGGGCCCCCCTCGGGTATGTCTGTTCCCCCTCCATGGTACGCCTGCCCCACTGTTCCCCCTCCGGGTACGTCTGCTCCCCTAATATTTACCTAAAATAGGCAAATTTTGGCCTAAAATAGTCATTTTTAGGCATAAAATGAGTGATTTTTAGGTCAATGTCGTCAAAAATCGCCAAAATACCCTTTTTATTGATATTTTTTTCCTAAAAAGGGCAAAAATAAGCCAAATTTTCGACCTCAAAAAATGACTTTTCCCCAAATTTGGGTCCTCCCCCCTTCCGGGTCCTTCCCCCTCTTCCCCCCCCCAGGTGGGTACGTCTGTTCCCCCTCCGAAAAAAGGGGGGTACCGCCTGTTCCCCCTCCGGACCAGGAACTACACTGCTCCGAGGGAAAGGGGGACACTGCTACTGGTGGTTGGTGAAGTGGTAAAGTGGCTGTGAAGTCGAAATACAGGAATTTGACTGTGTGATTTTGCCTATTGAACAAGCTTGCCTCATAACCGCCAATTTGAATTGTTAAAGTGGGGGTCCGGTCCAGGCAGTGGGGGTACTGCGCCAAACTTGTTCAACTTTTCACAGGTTCTGGGCGACATTAATCCGAATACAATCCCATTTACAGAACTTTGATTGAAGCAGTATCGACCGAGAACAGCGTTGTCAACGGTACCAACTCGGGAACAAAACAAATTTCCTACCGGCTGCCCAAAAATGACATTTATAGCGTGTGAAGACTGGTCACCAATCTCTTTTTATTCGCTGGGTTACGGTAGTTTCAGAACTGCACTGGATAGAAAAATGTTTCACACATGCCAACTCACCACCTGTAGATAAGCGCACCAACATTTGGGGAACAAAACGCTTGATGACCACGCTGGTTTGGGCTGTGCTACCGTAACCCAGCAAATAGAAAGAGATTGCTGACCTATCTTCACACGTTATGAATGTCGTTTTTGGGCAGCTGGTCCGGAATATTTTATACTCCTGGGGTGGTATCTTTGACGATATCGTTCTCGGTCGATGCTGAGGCTACCAATTTCATATAAACTGCATTATATTCACATGAATTGCGACAAACGGACCTGAAATTTTCAGCAACTTTGGTGACCGGACCGAACTGCCTGGACCCAAGCTTTAAATGTAATATTGAACCAAGGTGGATGGAGTTTTCGTGTGTGTGCACGTGGAGTGGGGAGGGGGACTGTATTCTTGCGAGTGCGGCAGGCGGATCAAGCCAATGTACATTCATGATAGATGCCCGCAAAAAAGCAATCATCTCTATGTTTGGATAATGTTTGCGCACAGGACACCATCCGCATGAGTCGTCGCACGCGTGACCGACTGGGCAGGGTGCTCGAGAATTTCTTTCATTTCAACTGTTTCTGGCTGGAGTTGGATCGATTGGGCGTCAAACCGTTGGAATCAGAAATAAAAGGCATCGACTGGCTCAAATGGGAAGATCAGGAGAAAATTGGCGACAAACTGCAAGGCAAACAAGTTAAACACGACGATCATGGTTCGATTTGTTTTTTTTTTCGAAATCTATTTTGTCCGACTCTCTGGGAAGCAAGTGCGTAGCGTAATGATGCATGTCCTAGTTTTATCACTGCTATTAATTTGGACTCGACATTCGATTTCGGTCGGCTTGATCGAACGAATGTTTTTGTCGACTATGGAAACATCTAGTGGCTGAAGTCGCACAAACATAACTGTCTGTCTGCTTGCCCAGAGCCCGTTATCATTCGAACATCCCGTGCGTTGGCGTGCGATCTACCGTTGGTGAACAACAAGCCGATGAAATTCGTGGCCGAAATAGCGAAAAGTTGGAAGACCGAGTGCAAACATTGTGGCCAGCTGATTCCGAAGGTTGGTCGCATCTCAATTATTCGTCACGTACAAGACGTTTGCAAGCTTTTCGGTTGTTCGGTTAATCATTCGGACCCGGACACCTGTGCTGATCGTAAGATATCATTGTGCACCGCTGGTGTGCGGAAACCAGCCGGATACATACGGAACTCAGAAAATCTTCTTTTTCGTCGCGGCAGTGCTATGGCTGGGGGAGCAACCACCAAAACAGTTCAAAATGAGGATTTTTCAAGCCCCAAATGCATGTTTTGCCTGTTTCAGGCCTTTGCCGGACAAAATTTTCTCCTGAATAGGCGTTTCTGGACCATGGGTAACCTTCTGTACTGCAAACATTTTTGAAAACAAAACGTTTTTTCTTCGAAAAACGGGTATTTTTTCAAACATATATATTTTTAGCCCTAAATCCTGAGATAGTACCCCGGTATCTCCCCTTGTTCGGCCCCGAGGAACAGTATCTCCCTCGCAGAGGTAGTCATAGCACTGGCTTGTCTGTTATTGAAACGTTCATCATTTGCAACAATTATTCTGCTTGTAGGACGAAGGCAAAATCGGCGTTGGCGGTAAAACATGGTATCATGTCAGATGTTTCTGTCAGAACGTCGTCAAATGGGGCCTGATGGGTGACCCGGGCAGGTGTGTCGCATCTGTATGTCGTTTTTGTCGTAAAAAATATTGTTTTACTTTGAGCGTCGTCATTCACATTTGCTAATGTTTCTTTCCTATTGTCAGATTGATACCAGGCAGTGACAAATTGGCTCCGAGAGAGCGCCAGTTTCTGCACGTTGTGCTTAAGCCAAATTACGGGTATTTTTTTGTTCGTTTTTTGATTACAATGGTAACTTGACTGACCTAAATACTTGACCGAAGTGCGGAGGACTCACCTTTTTGCAGTAAATTCATGACCAATGCCGGTTTGTTCACCAGCGACAGTGAGCCGAACGCAAAGCAGCAAAAGACTGATCCGAACTGTGACCTGAAACAACAGCTGAAGGCATGTGTGCTTTTGAGTTTTTTATTGGGCATTTAATTTTGACATTTGCAGTTGCAAGCCGAGCTGGCATGGAAACTGCGTGAGGACTTGATAGCCCACGTGCCGGTGAAGGACCAAGAATCGGTGTTGAAAGCAAACGGCCAGGCAGTGCCAAAGGGTGATGATCAGGTGCAGTTGGGTGGATAAATTGTTTGTCATTCACCACGTAGCTTGGCTTTTTCAATCCCGCCGCGACCATCTTTGTTTGGCGTCTTTCCGGTTTCGGAGGGTGTTTCAGTCTGGAGCCTTTGCATAACCTTTTACGTAAATTTGAGCATGCTAAAAAATCAGAATGAGAGGGGGATGACAAAAGTAAAGGTACATCATATTACGTATTCCTTATCGATGTAGCGGTCGCCCGCTGTTTACTCTTATTGAGGCTGAAGTTTTGGTCGTTTTTTTTCAGGTTTTGAATCGACTGGTTGACTGCCTGATGTTTGGTGCACTGCAGCCATGCGACCAGTGCAACAGCAAGGGCCAAATGGTGTTCAGGTATGCTCTGTTGCTGGCATTTTGCACACTGGCGCAATTTGCAAGTAGATTTCTGTATTTTATCAGCACATGCATGTTTCTGACATCTGGGTCCAAACTAAAGTCTGACTAATTGTTCAAAAGCTTGCTTTTGTGCAATGTTTAGCGGTTAATCAAAAGCTGCCTGAACGCTTCCTCCGTTTGTAACAGCACGACGAAACAAGCGTACTTCTGTGCCACCGGACACGTGAGCGAATGGACCAAATGTCTGCACTCGCAGCGCAACCCGCCGAGACGACCCTGCACCATTCCGCACTATCTCGCGTCAAATCAATGGCTGGCCTATTATCGGTAATCTAGGCATTTTTTTCATCCGATATTTTTGTGACGTATCGAAATGGTTGTCGGATCGGTCACGCGACTTTTTCTACTTTCTAAGGATATTGAAAGATTTCGTGGAGCCACTAATTTCACCGATTGCACAAATGAACAACTTTGAAGCGCGGCGAAATTAGCAGCTCCAGCGAATCTCTTGATGCCCTAGTGCAAAATCGCACGTGGTGACCAAGCCAAGTCCGATCGGATCACCCAAAAATACCGACAAAAATGATTGTGTCCGCCTTGGCTTTTTCAGCAACTGTCCGGTGCCAGCTGGCCGTGAGCGTGTCTACCGCCAAGTCAGAACGCCTGCTGCCAGTGCTGTTCGGTGCGTTGATTGATGTGATTTTTGTAAATTCTTTTATATGTTCGTAGTTCGTTGAAACATCTAGAGCGTGGTTTGTCATTGCAGCAGCCGTGTGCACATTCCCGAGTCGCTAGCTGCCACTGCGCTCACGGAAAAGAACGAAAGGACGATTGCAACGAACGTATGTTCATCAAAACATGCGTGTAATGTTATGTTTTCACTGACCAAATGTGGTGTTAGATTTCATGGGATCGGTGTAGCCTCCTCCTTCGGCCAAATGGTGGCAAAATTGTGAGCGGTCCCGTTATTACAGATGGGTGCCGTGCTAACTTCGGCCACAGCGGACGACGAAACGAACAGCAAAAGCGTCAAGTTGCAAGTGAAGGGTGGCGCTGCCGTCGATCCGGACTGCGGTATCGATGACATTGATGTGAGTCTGAATTTTAGCCTACTGTACTGAGGTTGAACTTGTAACATCGTATGGTAAGTTTCTAATTTCGTTGCCTCATGCATTTTTACAGACGCAGGAAAACTTGCGTTCGAAGTCGAAGCAGGTAACAAGCTCAACACACAGTCAACACGCCACGCAGCGCTTGACACACGCAGGTTGTGTGACTGAAACATTCGAAATGCACACGATCCAGCTGCGTGGCTTGTTGACTGTGTGTTGAGCTTGTTGCCTGCTTCGACTTCGAACGCGAGTTTTCCTGCGTCTGTAAAAATGCATGAGGCAGCGAAATTAGAAATTTACTATGAAGCTTAGAATTACCGCGTTGGAAATCATTTTTATTCAGCCAAATAATTTAACCTCGATTTTTTCAGTCGATACACGTGTACAAGGATTCGAGCCAGGTGCTTTGGTCGTGCGTGCTGGGCAAGTTTCAGATCGAAACCGACACCAACTCATACCTCAAAATGCAGATACTCAAACACGACACGCAAAAGTCGAAGTTTGTCTAACGAGTTCTTGTGTTTTAATTCGGACAACGGTAATTTGGGTAGATAATTTGATCTAATGCACAGGTTTTGGCTGTATCGCAAAACGGGTCGCATCGGTGATTCGCAAGCGATAACAAAATGCGTCAAAATGAGCATGACACAGGCGCGCAACGATTTTGCCACGTTGGTTTCGCTTTTTGTGTGTCCATGGCGCTGCTGTGGGTGTCAAGATATTTTAGGGTCTGCTGTAAATTGCAGCTACTATGAGAAGAAAACGGGCAATGTTTGGCAGGGCGCACGAACGTCGATGGACAAGAAGCCCGGCAAAATGTATCCCATCAATTTCGGTGACGTGGTACGTTTTTGATTGGCGTGGTATGGCCCGTGTTTTATATCTACTGAGGCCATAAATTACGACCAGGGATGAAAAGAAGGTATTGTAGACGTTTGCACTGGTCGAACCTGTCGGTCAACCACAGTGAGTCGCCGGGTGGCGCGCACCGATTACTGCGTTTGATACGTGCCTCTGAGATACCATTTTTTGACTGTATTCAAAGTGGCTTGATTTTCCGTTTCCCATTTCCTAGAAACAATCGATCGGTGGCACTGTGAAAGGTCCGGAGCCGGGTTCGTGCTCGAAACTGGCGCCGGCCGTCCAGAAGTTGGTCGGTATGATATCGGACGTGAAACAGATGGAGCATGCGTTGCAGGAATTCGAGGTTGGATGGTTAATATATTGATCAATTGATTGATCTATAGTCGCCTCCGCATGATAAACCCTCAGTGATGCAGTTGGTCCGAGTGGTAGACAGATAGCTGGACGGGAAAACCGATTTGAGGGTATTGGTCCAGAGGTCAAAACTATGTGTATAAAGATATATGAGAGTTATGCTAAAATAGGCCTTAAAATTTCTAATTTTCTGCATGTTAGTAAAAATCTGAGAAAATTCAACCACATTGTACTGTAAAATGGCCATTTTGGCACTAAAAACCACATTTTTTGGTTGGTTTCTGGACACAGGTGTTCATTCTACCGAGCAATGCCGACTTCTGGGTTTATGTGCTTATTTCCGAAAATAAATTATATCCCAGATCGATCTGACGAAAATGCCGCTTGGCCATCTGCACAAGAAACAGATCACCGATGCGTACACGGTGCTAAATAGAGCGACGCAGGTTTGTGTCAACCATCGTTCCTCAAGATGTTTTCGTTTTACATCGAACAAATTCGCACTGTTCGTTCACCTCCGTATTGCTGACGTTCAAAATCCATTGTTTTTTGTCGTTACAAAATTGCTTCTATTACACTATCGGTGAAATGATGTGAAACAGTAATTCTTTTGTCGGCTCTGATCCTGAATGACCAGAGTTAGTCACAATCGTGTCACCACTGAACTTCAATAACCGGTCGGTTCCCCCATTTTAGCTCCTGAATGCCGATCAAGTGAATCGTTCATTGGTGCAAGACGCGACCAATCAATTCTACACATTGATTCCGCACGATTTCGGAATGGGCATGCCGCCGTTGTTGACGTTGGACACCATAAAGGTATTGTGTATCAGCGAAGAAAATATTTGTTTTTTTGCAAAAAAATGAAAAGCGATCTGCACTTCACAGACCAAACTGGAAATGCTCGACAGTTTGACGGACATCCAAATTGCCTACAATCTGGCGCAACCCGGCGACGATTCGACTCGCGATCCGCTGGATGTTTGCTATGAAAAGATGCGTGTTGATATTAAGGTCGGGTCGTTTTTCAATTGCGAAGATTTATTTGATCACGCAAATTAGTAATGCGGCAACCAGTGCCGAGCCATATCACTTTCCCTACCACTGAGCTCAAATTGCCCCCGTTTGGGTCCCCTATTCAATACAAATGCGCAGCTGGATCCTGGATGCGAAAATGATACCTGAGCGCTTCAGGTTGTGGAGAAGAACGACGAGACGTACCACATGATCCAGCAGTATCTCACAAACACCCATGGCCCAACGCATTATTTCCAACTGGAACTGGTGGATGTAAGTGTTGTTCATGTGGATTGTTGTTGTGTAAAAAACCATATCTACAGTGCCAGTCATACGGTCACAAATTGGGCTGCGCGGGCGTGCTTTGTGAATCAGGCTACGCTGTCATTACCGAACAATTTGATTGTTGTTGCTGCAGTTGTTCGAAGTGAATCGGCACGACGAACAGACGCGATTCGCGCCGCACGCCCGTGATCACAATCGTCTGTTGCTCTGGCACGGCAGTCGCACCACCAATTTCGCCGGCATTCTCTCGCAGGGACTGCGCATTGCGCCGCCGGAAGCGCCTGTTGTGCGTTTGTTGGCCTTTGTTGCTTGTCGCGCACGATTTAGCTTGCTGTTGCGTTTTCTAGTTGGCGATTTGTTTTGCTGATAATTTGTGGATGGAGTGGATCTGTGGATGGCACAATTTGTTGGCCTCATTAGGTTCGAAGCCTTGATGGCAGTTGCACTTGTTAACCACTCCGCAATTGTCCCGTTCTGTAGCTTGATTGACAGTATGTGGCTGACCACTGGTTACAAATGTGACCATTTCTAATGGTTATTCTGTGAGCAATCGAACCAATCGTTGTCATCTCAGAGTGGCTACATGTTCGGCAAAGGTGTCTACTTCGCTGACATGGTCACCAAATCGGCTCAATACATGCGTTTGGACACGGTCGGCGGACTGGAGGGACTGATGACGTTGTGCGAGGTTACAAGAAGCTGTTCATTATTTTTTAGTTGGATGTTTATTTTATTCGTGATTGATGGCATCAGTGCTGTGGCTACTTTGGTGGGGCGGGTAGGGCACATAGGTGGAAAAATCCGGGGCGGGTAGGGGGGGGAGTGTATCTGGAATTTTTTTTGAGGGGGCGGAGGGAGATTTTTTTGGGGCGGGTAATGTACCATGCAACTTTTTTGGGGTGCTCATTTTTATGTGCTGTGAAGTTCATGCATCGCGTGCAGCGCGCATTTTTTTGCACCTTTAAGGATTTTCGGTCGAAATGTCGGCATTTTTGACCGAAAAAATGGGCATTTTGAGGGTAAAAAAACAGGGCGGGTAGGGCACGGCGGGAAGGGGTAGGGTACCGGAGTACCCCTCCCCCAGCCACCGCGCTGGATGGCATTTTGATCACAGTGCTTCATGATATGCACAGGTGGCACTGGGCAATATGCAGCAGCGAAACGTGGCGATGACGACACTCACGAAACCAGACCAGGGATTTCAGAGCACTAAGGGTTAGCTTTAATTTTCAAAACCTACCCAAGAGATGTTTGTTCCCAAAAATATTCAAACAATCGCAACGTACGGCGACTAGGTGTCGGTCGCTACATTCCCGACCCGAACATGACCATGTACACATCGAGCGGTGCCAAAGTTCCGTTGGGCAGATGTGTCGATTCGGCGGCGGGTGGTTTGTGGCAGCGATTGATGTCGACCAACCCGGTGCAGTTGCACTACAACGAGTCAGTTGGACATTTGTGTGTGTTGTGCAGTCTACCCTCTTTATTGTGACCCTGTTTGTGGTGAAAGAGCATATGTGGTAACTAACTTTGGATGCTGATCTGGCTCCAAGATGCCGTTAGCCTCAAAATTGCCAACTGATGATGCGAGGGTTAGTAGTGACCGAAAATTGGCAGGCCCGCCCGAATATTTCTCTATAATAGCGACCGATCCTAAAACGAGCGAAAGCGAAATGTATTACCAAGCTAACTTTGTTTCCAGGTACATTGTCTACGATGAAAGTCAAGTGCGAATGCGCTATTTGGTTCGTGTGAAGATGAGGGGAAAGTAATGGATTTTGTTCTTTTGATTGACACTGGTTCACGTTTATTTATTGTTCGGTATTTTGGTATTGATTGCTTTTTTCATTTATGTTGTTTTCAGTTTTTTTTTTGTTTTGATGTTTTAGACATCCCACTGGTACGTAATTTTGACGGCTTGTTAAAGCGGGAAACCGTATATCTCATGCTTGCTTTTTTACTACGCAGTTAGACTGTTTATGTCCAGCGGTCACAAAAACAACGATCAAACGAGATAAACCACGTTAAAACTGTCAGAATTTATCTTTGAAAAGTTGCTTTCAGGAACACACGCCAGCTCCGCCCACCTCCCCCCACCCTTTTATCATGAAAGGCAGACAGACTGAGACAAAACCCCCCTCTCAGATGAAACCTTTGTGAAACATTTCACACGTGGCTGTTGGTTGACGAGCTGGTTGGATTCCCTACTAAATGTTCTGCCCTTGCCTATCAAAAAGGGGGGCGAAAATCCGCACAAGCCCCGAATTTTCCCCAAAAAAAAAATTTAAAAAAAAAAAACCCCAAAAAAAAACGCATTTCATTTTTTCTAAAAAATTTTTTTAATACCCCACCACAAAAAACCCAACTTTTTACGCAAAGACGCGGTATACAAAGACAACACACACCCCCCCCCCCCTCAATCCCCCCCCTCCCTCCCCCCCCCGAACTCATCCTCTCTTATCTCCCACTCCTGGTGGTTACGTTACTCGGTATCAGGATTGTATGGTTGTTTAAAACAAGGTTTTGATTGTGCGTTTGATTTGACTGGTGGGGGCGATCATGTGTTTCGTTCGTTTTAAATAAGAGTTGTGATGTGATGGTTGTGAACAGGAGAACTGGTGATTAAAGTCAGATATGGACACAGATTGTTTTGCTGATTTTTTTGGCCGTTTCATATGCATGAAAAGATTTATTTGCGGGCTTATGGCATCTCACTGTTCTGCCCATCAACGTGAACATTCGTGTTATACAACATTGGGAACTGTGCATTTCTACTATTGTTTATCGCAATGTTACCTTCGAGATCTTATGCATTCGTTTGCTCAGGTGTACTGGTTGCGATTATTACTGCGTGCGATATTTATCACTGCAATCTACTTGTATTACGGTACCATTCTGCAGTGCTCTTGTTGATTTTGCGTTTAAAAGTTTCATTGTCGAAAGAGCCCCATCCTGTTGAAGATCGGTTTCACTAACGCTTGGTTCGTTTTTCCGCGTTGGCTTGTTTGCAAGCTCTACCACATGCTTCATTGAATTTGGTTTTGTGATGTTCCAAATTCTTATTCATTCTTGATTTTAGCAGCGGGCGCAATGACGTCATCCGGTCACAGCTTGGCCACCGGTGCGTTTCCAAGTTGCCGCACCATTGGCTTTTTTTAGCAGTTGATAATCTTACGCCGAGACTGATAGCTTCAAAAATGTTTCATTGTTTGCATGGTACCAGAGCAAAAGAAATTAATGCCAATAATAACAATAACTTCGCGCTTGCCCGATTAGTGATACGCGATGGCATCGGTGGAATGTCGCTCCACATATAGCACCGGATCGTTAACACACTATGAGTGTGTTAGCAGTGTTCGCCAAATGACACCGGTTTTGACGTTCTATTACTTCCCCTCACCGCGTCAGTCATCATGAGATAATGACATGTACGTGAACTACGCTTGTTTTGCAGGCATTGTGTCCCGCGTTCGCATGCATATGTGTCACACGAGCAAATGCGCTGATGACGGGGTGCTGGTGGAGGAAACGTCGCAGGTGTTCGGTGATATAAAGTGGTCGGTGATTGTTGCTGCTGTGCCCTGACTTCGCGGTTACATTTCTTTCGGTGCTCGGCAGTTTTTGCGTGGTGAGAGTTGGCCAGGTAACTTCGCCAGCGATAGTGGCGTGATCAGGATTTTATCCTACATGGAGCAGTTTCACGAAAAACCATTTTATCCAGCGCTTACCAAGTCATTTTTGTCAACTTGGTGCGTTAGGTCCGGTCTGATTGGCTCGTGTGGTTCCGATTCTGTTGGTGTGCGCGTCTGTGGCACAACAGACCGCATCGCCCGAACGTGTGCCCCCACGTTGCCACATCGAATACTGTACTGATGCAATAGTCTGAAACAGTGGTGTACTTTCTTACTCTTCATTAGTGCGTCTGCTTTGAAACTACCGCTCAGTGCTCAATTGGCCCAAGTTATAATTGACGCACGCAGCTGGACGAAGAGGGACGATGTAAACAATTTGGATCATAAAACGGCGACCTTGTTGCTGAATAGTTGGCATAACAAAATTCTGCACCTGGACATCCCACCTCTGAATCTGACCGCATCACTGATGTCCAATTGCAGCCAACTGAAGACGGTCTGGTCCGGCGACGAGTGCCTGTTGTACTGTACATTCGACTGTGTGCACCGTGTGCAGTACTGGTATTGCAAGATTGACTGCGCCACGCTCACCATTGCCCGGCCGTCCAGCAAACCACCAGGCTCGTCGTCGTCGACCGGGTTCGATCTCGGTCCCGTGCCGCTCACTGGTTTCTATGACATGTACACGGACGCTAAGCATGTGCTCACGCTGGAGAAAACGGTAAGAGTGAAGCCAATCAAGTCGGGTAAGATACGTGCGGAGATTTCCATTGGTATTGTATTAGCCAATAGAGCCCTCCGACGAGGCCCTATTCGGAAACTGCCGAATTGCACGTTTCGAAATGCACCCAAAGCGCTTCTGACCACATTTAATGATGACTTTCAAAAATGCGGGTGGTATATATGCGGGTGGTTCGAAACGGTGTAATTGGCTGTTGTGCACACTTGCATGTTCCCAAATGTTTCTAGCCGGCACTGAAAGCGTTCCTCAGTAAACACCACGAGATCACATTGGAGCTGTCCGCGCGTGGCGAGTGTTTTCCAACAGAGTCGGTCCAGTTTTGTTGTGGTAGATTCTTTTCTTTTGGCTATATTTCAAGATTTTTTCTAAATTGTACCTGGCGTTTGCAGGGAAGCGGCGATCGATTTCTCGGATGCCAACCTTTTGTTTTCGGACCTGGTGCTGCAGTTTGACGGCCAAAAAGATTTGCACGTGCACAAATTGGTGAGTGTGTGATGGTGGGATTTGGCCCAGTATGGCGGTCGATCACCGAAGTTCGGCCAGCATAAAGCTCAGTTGCTGTCCATTGTAGTGGCTGGTGAGGGGGGTGAGTAGGAACCTTGCAACCACTATTAGCGGGAATTGCAACGTAGACACCTTTCAACCATCAATTTGTGGTTTTTGGCAAAAATGGGCTCGTCGACATCAGTAGCGTCGGTAAATCTCAAAAACTATCCTTCATACAAAACGGCATGTGCGAATTGAGCCGATCAGTATGTTTATTCGGGCTACAGATCCTGGCGCAAGTATCGGCTGTCTTTCGCGACATGTTCATGGAATTGGATGCCAATCCTAACAGTCGTGATGAATCAGGCAAAATGGTGATTGTCATCGACAATGACGTCGACCACAGTTCGTTTGTCAGAATGCTCTACCACGTCTATCCACAATCGCTGAT
Source organism: Rhynchonema sp. JSB1_4 (assembly GCA_030248065.1). NCBI lineage: Eukaryota > Metazoa > Nematoda > Chromadorea > Monhysterida > Xyalidae > Rhynchonema > Rhynchonema sp. JSB1_4. The sequence goes on from JASAMV010004335.1 coordinate 42,971, forward strand.
GCCAATCAATGGTTGGTGTCTTGTGAAGTGAGCCTAACGACAAGTGTTGGCCTAAGCCTAAGCCTAACCTCGAAATCGAAACCCTAAATTTTGAGCATTATGGCTGGCCTCAACCCTCAAGTTGAGGTTGCCTGTCATGTTCCTGGCAGGTGTTGTTTAAGTTTTGGACTACACTATGCTTTGGATAGGATGCTTTGGATAGGCTTGTCACGCACAGGCCTAACTACTGGTCAAACATACAACTCTGTTCAATCTGAGGGTATCTTTCCGACAATACATGGTGTGAAAATGTGCAGAGTCACATTTTGCGCTTTTTTTTATAATGAGCGCTATCAAACTTGGTGATCGGATCGAACCGGTCCTGCCTTCGTCATGTGACTTTGAGCTAAGAATATTAAGAAGTTTAGCGGTGTCACTAATTTCGGCCAACGTAAAGGAGGTTGCTCCGACCTAAGTGAATAACTTTCAAGCTGGACGAAATTAGTGGCTCCCGAATGCAAGAATCACGCATGACCAAAGCAAGTCAGCTCCGAATCGATCACCAAGTTTGATATTGCTCACTGGTTTTGTTTCAGTTGAGTATTTCGAAGACACGTTGTCGATGGCGGATCGTTACAACATCGGCATTCTGTTGGCAAAGTGTGACGAGGTGATCAACTTGAAACATCGTTTCGTTGTCTGAAAGTGTCTACAAATGTTTCTCATTGACCAGATCATGCGGTGCACCACCGCCCGTCTGTAAAAGCAGGGGGAACGGACCGCGGTCATTTATGGGTGTTTCAGTGACCAGGAGTCACCCGAAAGGTTTAGTCTGCATTTTACCCCAGGTCCACTGAAATCCAGATCAGCTTGTTTCACGGCACTCCCTTCATTCAATGATAAATTGAAACCCACAGCCAGTTTTAGCTGAACTTGTCACGGTCCTCCTTGAAGTGTGAATGCAGTCGCGAGCATTTTGATCCCCATCATTTACGTGCACTGTTTCTGGCTTACCTGCAGTATCTGATGCACCCGGACGGCCCACTACCACTCAACGACAGTCTCCTACAAGCCGATCGATACGGTCGCGTACGTGTATTGGACTGGTGCCTGAGTGTGATGACGGGCGAGTGTTTTCGACGCCTGCTGTCCACCGACATCAATCAACTGTCGAAAACGACCTTGACGAAATTGTTGGCCAAATGCGAATGGAAGGTGCCGACGCCGGGTTTGTTGTAATTGTGCACATTTTCAAAATAATTTTTTTAGTTGACCAAATGATGGCGTTTGGCGCATAACCTCATATCCTTTGATTTGATCGGAAGCGCTGTCGAATTTTAGTTGTGACTTAGGGCGTACTTAGGTTGAACACGGAAACCGGAACACGGGAATAATTCACATACAAACCAGTTTCGTGGATTTCCGTGCACGGAAATATTTCCGGTTTCCGTGTTCCGTGTTTTTTATTTTCACGGGACACGGAAATATTTCCGGGCTTTTGACGTCAACACGCTGGCTTTTGTCATCATCATTCGAAAAGCCCCGTTTGCATGCCTGCGTTATTTCCGTGTTCCGTGCCATGGAAATATTTCCGTGTTCCGGCTTCCGTGTTCAACCTAAGTCCGCCCTAATTCTAGGCTTTGACTGTTTTCCAGTCTAGTCTACCCGCCCCTGTGAACGTTATTTCCATCACTATGGCGAACATCGCTCTTTCCTTCCAGTTCAATGCCATTCGCCTCAAAGTTCGACTACCGACGATGCTTCAAATGCGGAACAAAGCAGCACAGCTTAATGCGGTTCTCTTCTTTCCATAGGTGTACCCTGACTTATTCGGCTGTCTTTCGAGAGCTATCAATTTGTTTTTGTGTGTAAGCATTCATGAAGCTTTTCTGTGATTTTTTTTATCTCGATCGGAACACTAATCATCAGACGCTCTGCTTTGCGTGCGTGTCACCTATTTTCATTGTCTGGTCAGTTTATTGCATTACCCGTTTCTTTATACTGCACCGTTTTTGCACATGCTTCTGCTTGATGTGAGTTGCAGCTGCCATGCATAGTCGTGATCTTACGCGTATTACTGCTTGTTTCATGTGAAGTTTCTTGCTGGTCTCATGTTCAGGCATTAGAGTCACATCATTGTTGACATTGTTCAGATGGCTGATTTTGCAGAATCGTCTTACATTTGCACTGTTGCGCGGTTGTGTTTTTTTTCAGTTGGTTTCATCATGTGTTGTGGTTTCATTTCCCCGGCACATTTGTACTGTTTCAGCTGGTCATGTTGTGTCTTTCGTTTTTCGTATACTTACGACGCTTGTCTTCCTGATTAATATATAGGTATCAGCTAATTGATGTGCTTTCTCAATGTTCCTTGAAATAAATACCACGCATAGAATTACATACTTTTCTGAACAGAGATAAAGTTGCGCGGCCACAATCCTGTCGACACACGTATGAAAGTCATGTGTAAAACGATTTGGTTTCTGTCAGAATCCAAACTGCGCTGAGTTCATCAGCGGAGGAACATATCATCAGCACGTTATTGCTCTGCTGTGGGTTTTGTCAATCTACACTTGTCCTTTGTTGCAGCGATTCTCAGAATTATGGTGACCAAAATTTCGGTAAATCATATTTTTCGGTAAAAACGGTTTTTCTTTCAAATAAATTACCAGTACTTAATATAGTGACTCTGAAAAATACCGTTTTATTTCGGAAAAAACAAACCGTTTTTTCCGGAGCTCGGTAATTTTCGAAAATAAAATTAAACGAAAAAATTACCGATAATTTATTTTATACTGGCGGAAAAACCGGTTTTTTATATTTCGTGAAAAAAAAAATTGGTAGAACGGCAGTGTATAAGGACAGGGGAAGCCTAAATAAGGTATTTTTGACACATGGTAATGTTAGCACAGACACACAGTGGTGGCTATGGGTGTTTTTGATGCTTATTGTGACTAAAATAGTTAAAACAAGCCACATTGACATCGCCCGCACTTGGCGAAAGTTGTTCTGAACAAAAATATTTTCCGACTTCTGTCAAAAATTGGAAAATTTTGTGAAAAAAGACCGATGTTTCCCGGAGCCTGAGGTTTTTTCGTTTTTTCCCGTCCCAGATGGACCTGGTTTTTTTCGATTTTTTTCGTGAAATAAAAAACGGTTTTTTTTCCATCCGCCAGTATAATTTATTTTGGCGAGAAAATGTGTTTTTTGCTCTGAAAATGGCAAAAAAACTTTAAAGCAGCTGAAATCGACCCTTTTTCGTGACTGAAACACGCAGGCGGGTATTAACAAATGACAACCCATAATCAAAGCAAAAATGGGTCTTTTTGACCTCGGAATTCCTTAAGTACTAGTAATTTATTGAAAAAAATACCGGTTAAAAAATAAATTCCGTAATTTTAGTCACCATAGAACTTCAGGAATTTCCGACGCTCAAAACACCCACTTGAGCAATTTTTGCCGTGCTGATGCCCCATGTGTATTGCAGGCCCGAAAAAGCCTTGTTTTCACCTTTAGTTCACGAAAAATAAATTGCCCGTAATTGTTCCGGTAATTTGTTTTGGAAATTTATCTGGCTCTGAAAAAACGGTTGTTTTTTCGTTTTTTTTACCAGGAAGAAGCGTTTTTTTCATGTTAGGCACTGATAGCAAAAACATTAAAAGTTTTTCACCCAAAAACGTAACACCAGACCCAACCCCCCCTAACAAGGCCCTAAGCCCCCAGGTCATCGGCTAATCGGCTCTGGTACAGTGGAGTACCCAGAACACTGGTCGAAAACGGGGAAAAATTTTGGACTGCTTGGTGCAAGTTGCACCTAGATTTTTGAGCACTAAAATGTTCCGTGCTTGTGATTGTCGCCCGTTTTCTGTTCAAAGGCGTAAAAACTTTCAAAAATTTCGCTGCGCTGCTTGTGCATACGTTTCCTCTGCCTCTGCAGGCGAGGTTTCAGCCTGAAAACCAGTTTTGTGGTCAGGAATACGCGTATTTTTCTGTGCGTTAACATTGGTATTTTTGCTTCAATGCAGCCCTCAAGGCAAGCCAGACATTGCAAAAAATCGTTTTAAAAAGCCCTTTCTGCCACAATAAGCCTAAAAAATACGGAAAAACTTTAAAAAATTTCAGTGCAAATATTTTTCAGAAAAACGGCAATTATTATTATAACCGCCTTTTCGCTTCTTTGTTTGCTCATTCATTGTGATTTCAGCAGACACGCGGTTTTCAACACGCCATTAGCCATCGAATTCCAGAGCTTTCTCTGATTTTTTTTGCAGAGACAAATAATTTGACAAGACAAAAATGCAATGAGGTCGACCATTTCGTGCGGCGTAATTTCAGTCGATGATGAAAGAAATGATCATTCGTCAATAGGATCTGAGGATTATTGCAGCAGCAGCAGTCGCATAATAAGAAGCCGTGCAACAACAGCAAGATGGTGTCCGCTCTGCTTGTCATAGTGATCAAAACGTTGTTGTCGGTTGCACACACGCTATGTTCGGAGGACGGACAAGGTTCGTTCGTGCGCCATCAAACTGTCATCGTATCGGATCTGCCTTGGTCAGATTGAGGATGTTTCGCGACCTATACCGATGCCTGCCACTAATTTTTTATCAGCGGAAAAACATTTTTTTGTATTTTTGAAGAAAACTGGAAACCCCATGAAGTACCACAGTGCGTAAGGATCGTGGAACCCAAGCCAGAATAGTGTATTTTCGACCCATGCTGACGTGTCCACAGTGGTGTAGCTACCCAGGTGGGGCGGCAACCTCTGTACCACCAAAAATGTGTGGCGGCCAGTGTAGTGGCAGGCAGATGGTTGCAAGGTACCCTTGGGGGGGGATGGATCCAGATGGTTGCAAGGTACCCCCTACCCAGCCTCCGGGAGGTTGCAAGGTACCCCTGAAGTCCGAAAAAAAGGTGTTTTTTGCATGCATTATACTGCAAATTTGGCCGAAAAATTGGTACTTTTTTGCATTTTGGCCGAAAATTTGCCTAAAATACCTATTATATGGAGGTTTGCGCGCGGAGCGCGCGATTTTTTGGGTTTTGAGGTCGAAAAACACCCATTTTTGCCTATAAAAACCATAAATTGATGGTTGCAAGGTACCCTCCGGGGTGGTTGCAAGGTACCTACTCCTTAGGGGGGGATCCCCCCCCATCCCCCCCCAGCCACTACACTGGTGGCGGCAACCTACCTACTGTACCGGCCGAGCTAGGGGGGGGAACAAAATTTTTTAGGTCGAAATATTGATGAAAATGTACTCTAACATGCTAATTTCGCGCGCAGCGCGCGATTTTTCGCCTATTTGGAGTGAAAATTTTCAATTTTATACCATTTTGAGCCATAAATCACAACTTACTATACCAGCTACCGGGCGGCGACCTTCCTACTGTACCAGCATGGATCGTCAACCTACCTACCTACTGCACCTTGGGGGGGGGTTCCCCCACTCCCCCCCCCCAGCTGCACCAGTGCGTGTCCATACACTCATTACTACCCACATGATCAAAACAACACAGTTTTACATCTCACGCCTTCGATCAAAATTGGTCTCACAAAAATTTCTGAATTTAGCGAGTAATCTACGAAAAAAATGTTTCCAAGCATTTGCGTTTTTTCCGTTTTTTCACCTCCAGAAACCATCTGGAAAAAAAGAAAAGACTTTTTATCCGCAAGTAGATTTGGAAGGGTGTCCGGCGCCAACAAAATGTCAGGTCAAAGGTGCTCGGGTTTTGGGATGCCGACGCCCGACACTTACGGTTCAAAACATCAGTTTTGCTGGCTGAGAGAAGAATTTTGAGAAAAGATTTTTTAACCGATTTTGAAAAAATAAACCCTGCCCCTATTGCATGGTAGCAATACCCCACCGAAGATGAAAAACTGTTTTTCTGCACGATCTTTGCTTCAAAATAGGCCTAATAATTGGTATTTTCTGCATGTAATTATTCATTTCAATCTGTGTTAATTGAACTGAAATTTTTTTTCAGTTGCGTTCATTCAGACGGGCGAGGAGCTGCAATATTTTAATCCGCAACATTTGTCCGAAAAAAATAGTGCCTTGCTGCAAGATACGGGCTTCACCAAAAGGTACGTCGTATATGGAGGGCACGTTTCGTGCCATAGCTTCTTTGCTTGCTGCATATTTGTGTGCGTCTAACCATATTTTATATACCATATAATCTACGTTTTGCCAATATGTAAGCCCTGGCCATGCATAAATTAGAAATCGTCTGTTACTGGCTGATTAATTCATTTTGTCTGAAGTCTGCAATGTTGCGCTGATGAAAGTGTCTGATAGCAGCAGCTTGTCTGATTAATGAGCCATCATAAATTCAGTCTTGCCTGTTTTCACTTGTGCGTTTTGATGATAAACATCGAACAGGTTCGTGACTTGACGTCTAATTGTAGAATGATTAACTGACGTAAGGCTTCTCAGTAAATCATCCCGCGCAGCAGTTTGTTGTGAGTGGGCCGTCATGAGCCAGGAAATGAGATAGAACGATATCAAACTTGGCGATTGGATCGGATCGGATGTGACTTGCCTTGGTGACTGACGTGTGATTATTGCAATTGAGTTTCTCGGTGGACCGGACCACAATGAACAACGGGAGTCTGTGGAATTAGTGCCTCAATCTTTTACAGTACGCGTGTTCTGGTTTGGTTATAGATAGCCAAGCACGTCATGTTATCTATGATTAATTGCGTCAATATGTTGGCTTGATAAAGTGCCTAGTTCAAATCGACTGCTGCGGCCGGCAGGAAACATAACAGGTTGCCAACAGCAACTGAGCCTTATTTCTGGTGATACTGTTCGCTCGGGGAAAGAAAGGAAGCACTATTGTGCCTCACCGCCACCTTCACCCACTGCAGTGCATGATTTAGGGTGTTGGTCATCTTGTTTTGCACGAAAAACGGGCAGCTTTACGTTGCGTATTGAATAGGGTTGTAGGTTACGAGAATAATATGGAATAGAAGTGAAAGTGATGGTGGGAGTTGAAAAGACGATCGGGCATTTGTTCTCTTATATTATGCGCCGATAGCCTCCACCAACCAAGCTTGGGATTAGGTAAGATGAACTTTGAGCGCTTTTGTTTTGCCAACTTTTGAACAGAAAACTGTTGGTTGGTATGTGTCTATTGTGATGCTGGTGGTGGGCAAACGTGTGATTTGTGTTTTTGCGGATCAAAAACCAACATGACATAATGCCTGCTCATGTAAATTTATTCAGGCCACCACGGACTGCGAGCACTGTTATGTTGCGGTTTTGGTTGCTTGTGTTGTTCTATTGAAACTGATTGAAACGTAACAAACGTGCATGTGCGTGATGCAAGTACGACACAGAAACATGCGAAATTGACATCTTGCATAATCGGATGTGCGTGCGGCGTAAAATCTGCTAAAAATAGTACATGCGCACCAGTGCACGAATTGTCGTTACTTTCGCATGTGGAGTGGAATATGTGTACCTGGCAGATGCGTAAAATTGTACGCACACGTAACGTACAAGTTTGCATGATACGTTCAGGGAATATTTTGATGCCAGTCTGTCAGATAATGTGTGCCTACTACGCGCAGGTACGACGATTGGGGCTGCTTGCCTGCCTCGTTGTTTCAGACACGCACGTGATGTGCCAGGTGTACTCATACATCAGTGTTTGTGTGTGTATTTGTTTGTGCTGTCGTAAATGGGGAAAATGAAATGCCACAATGGAACTCATCGTGTGACAATAACTGATACTTATTGTAACTATGACACGTGGCACCAATGTGGGTGCTTGTTGTTTACGTGTTTGTTAACCTGTTTGCTATGTGTGCGCAGCTTCAGATGTGTAATCAAATGACTAGTACATAACTTACTTGCCGGGTATGTGCTGTATGCATTGCTCACAGCTTTGCTGGAAGCTGAATTAAACGCAAATAATAAGTGCAAGCTACGTTAATATGGCATAGTTAGCATTAGGCCGGTGGTGAGGTTTATTATCCAAGTGACAGCGCTAATGGAAAATCATAAACAACAAGCATGGACGTCGTAAACAAGTGACAGCTTGCCGTCCGTGGGGCTAGCTGTTGGCTAACATCAGTTTTTGTCGTTTTTGGCCACGCGCGTTGTTCGTGCTTATACGTACATGTGCAGTGAACGGTAGTGCTGTTTTGACACGTGTACAAAAATGAACTGCACGTGTGTAGCTATAATGTTTGTGATCAAAATCACGAAAATGTTAAAACTGGTCACAAAATGTGTTCACTGATGGTGTATTGTGTAGCTATGTATAGTATGGGATGTTGTGATTATTGTTGAGCAATTACCGAATCGGTCCAAAGGGTAGGATTTTATGTCACATTGCAACGCGGTGGTGTAATTTCATTTTCCTTTGTTGTTCGTGTCGAAATGTGAATATGCGTGCAATTCAGTTGCTGCAGACATGAAACTGTGAGAAAGCAGCATTTTTTTCGCAAAAAAGAAAACAACGATTTACATTGGATGAAACCTTCTTGTTTCAGTGCCAATGCGGTGGACGCGTCGGGTTCGATTCGCGATCGTGCCAAGTCGGCTGGTGGTGCTGGCGGGGGCAGTGAAATACACAGCGGCGATGGGGGTCATTCGTTGAATCAGTTGATCTTCGAACCGCCGACGCTATCTTACGGACAGCAGTACGTCGAGTTTTTTTGCCTGTTTGATCATTTGTATGCCGTGTTCCCTGAAATTGAGCCCTAAAAATGGAGCCCTCTTGAAGATCGAAATTAACACCGGATTGGGAACGCTCTCGACGAAAAGTGAAAATGATTGTTCTTGAAAATGACGGAGACAAAAATGGAGCCCCCGGTATTTCAAGGGAATATGGTAATGCGGCATGGGCCACACACGTAGCAGTAGAGTTGATGTCCACTTTTCTGGCATCTGGTTGACGGTCATCGGCTGGGCCACGTGACTTTTTTGTGAACAAGTTTGACATGTTGACTTGAGCATTCTGCCAACGCATTCACTCGCAGCGTTGTTCACAATCACAAATGAACAGTTTTGCATATACTGAACTGTAATTCTCGAAAAGCCATCGACTATGTTGTGCTCAGCTCATCACATATAAGAAGCAAATTCAGGGGCCCGGCAAACATTTGTTGTCCGTCTTTGTATTATCCAAAAGTATTGTTGATGCTTGGCTAACTAAAATTGAAGCGGTGCACAATTTCGACCGAAAAATACGCCCTTCATACTGCCATATTTATATATTATTAATCAGCGCTTGTTCGGAAACCATACTTGGCACAAATGTGGACGGTAATCGCTTGCAGACCGTTGTGCTCCAAAGAGCGTGTATTCTTTGCTGATTTGTCCAGTGTGCGGCGAACACTCCGCGTTTGAGTAACTGATGTCAACGCTGCTTTTTTACGGTGTGCTTTGTCGCTAAGTGATGTTCTGCCATGTATGAGTGCATTACTTATATCCGGACCCAGGCCTGAACCGACTGTGTAGCCAATAGTTGGCTGGTACATCGGCTAGACTGGGTTTTTGGTTGGTTTGTGCTATGTATGACGACAAACGACACTGTTTTGTCATGCGTTTGACATGAAGTACCATTGCGTGCCAGGGAGGGTGATATGATTGTGATTAGGGATCAGGTAATATTGCATCTCGGGTGTCGGCATCGAAAAAAGTGTAGGTGTCGGGGTTTGATACCCTCGGATTTCCTCCCAAATGTTGGGTGTTGGGAAAGAGGCGGAATAGTCAGTTTTGAACGTAAGTCTGTTATGAAGCGACCAATATGGGTCGTTAAAATCGAATCAGTGGTAACACATGTGCCTAATGACCTGCTGGCCTGTTTAAAATGTCATTTGATTGACCACAAACGCACACAAAAGCTATGGCTTTCAGTTGACCAAATGTTGAAATGCTGGTGGCAGGTTGCGTCAGCGTAGTGTACTGTACTATGGTACACGTGTACATGTTTGGTTGCCAAACACACAAGTCGTTAGATCTATTTTCAGACGATTGCGAAATCTGTGAAAGTTATTTATGCAGCTCGAGACTTTTGTGGTTGTTACAAACCGAAGTGGGGACCTCAGGGCGAAGGGGCTGGAGCTATTGGGCAGGGGCACCAACATTGTGGCATGTGATGAAACACTGCACTCGATTTGCAGGAAACAATGATATCCATGTGAAAAACAGAAATAAACACAAAAATTTATCTTTCCAGGTCAATCGGCGTGCCGAACTTGCAGAAGGTGACCGTCAGCAATCCAACTGCTTCGGCTGTGCGTTTCGACGCCATCTCCGGCAGCACTGTACATTTTCATTGCTCGTTTTTCGAGCAGAAAGTTGGTTTGGTAGTGGAATTTAAAAAAAGGTTTTAGATTCTCATTCTGCTCTGCCACAGTCATAGGTTTTTTAGACACTTCTTAGGTGCAATTTGCACCTAAAATTTCAGAATTACACCTAAAATTGGAGGTTAGGTGCAACTTGCACCTAGATTTTCCACCTTTTGTTTATAAAACAAAACTCTAGGTGCAAGTTGCACCTAAAATTTGACATACCATGTGCAACTTGCACCCAGTGATTTTTGAAAAAAAACCATGGCCATAGTCAGTCAGTGCCTGGTATTCTTTTGCAAGTTAAATTGCTGATTTGAAAGTAAATTTTCGGAATCTGTGAATGTCCATGTAGAAATCTGTGAATCACATCGTCTTGCAGATTTGCATTAAAAACCACATCGTTCTTGCAAAGCACAAGTAAATTTACTTGTCAAAAATTTAAAAACGCAGTGCATCTAAATTGCGCAGCCTGTTTTTGTGTTTTGGAATGTGAACCATAATCTACGGAATCACAAGGACCATACATTGCAGAACATCGGTCCCGGTGAGCGTACGACGTTCGACGTTGTGTTCCTGCCTCGTCAATTGGGCGTCATTGAGAATTCGTTGCTCATACTCTCGTCCCTCGGACCCGTCAATTACGCGGTTCGTGCCGTTTTTATGGTGACTCTTCGTGTACTGTAACGCTCTATTTGGTGAATTAACAGGCGTCTTTTGAACGAAATTTCGTTTTGAACGAACGATACTCTGCAGTAGGTTACCGTGATGATTGCTGTTGTCAACGTTGCAGGATTTGTGTGCACAGGAAAACATGTGAAATGCAGTTCTCGCACCCGATTTCGGCGGTGGCAGACTGGTGAAACATTCCGAAATCGGGCTCGTGTTGGCGCCTTTATTATTCTAGCGTGGTACATAAAACGTCCATAGTAGATCGTCGACCCCAAACAGTCGGTCATACACCCATGCCCAATCTTAACCATCTGGTGGTCGCCGTGTGGGCGCAGGTACGCTCTGTCTGAACAACGATGACTGTCATACTAGGTGTCGGGCACGGGTGCACCCAATCCGTACCGACTGCGGCCGATCGTCGGCGCTCGTATCCCGATGAACAGCACGTTGGTGTCGGCGGTCGAAATGCACAATCCGTACCCCCGGACGTTGCGCGTCACCGAAATGTACGCCAGTGGCGGCGATCTGCATCTGGAGCTCCCCAACGCACCCGGCTTGCTCGCGTCACGCAGCGATATTTGGGTGAGTAGTCCACTCGGGATCGGGACTGAGTACAGCCTCTGGTGATCCGATGTTTTCAGTTTTGCTTTCAACCGGGGATTTTAGTTTTTGTTCATCAGTATCAATCTCTAAATTTTATCCAAAAAAAGTTCGGCTGTTTTTAATTCGATTGCTCGATTTAGCTGAAAATCGCCCTCCGAACTGACCTTTCTGCCAACAGTTAGTTGCCTAAGAAAATCATGAACCAAACTTGCCCTTTTGTGCCCCAACACGATAAATGTTTCATTCGTGCTGTAGGAGATCCCGCCATACACGACCAAGACGGTGATGCAGGCGCGTTTCGTGGGCGCACGCGAGCGCAACACGACTGCCTACATTCGTATTCGAACGCATTTAGATCGACCGCCGGACACTGGGGATGAGGGTTAGTTCGTTGGAGGATTGTTGTTGTTGTCACCTCACACCTTGTCGTCATTCGATGTCCCCGAAGCTCGCTTTTTGTCATGATGGTCGCACCCAGGGACCACTAGCCTTTCGTGAACGTGTGGTACACTGTGGGTCAAACCCGGTGACCACGACCACCAGAACTGCTGATCACGTGATTATTTTGAATCTGGGATTTCGTGGGTACTTTACTAATTTCATCAATTTTGACCAGCGTCAACCGGTTTTCCATTACCTGTTTGGGAACAGCCCTCCCGCTGGCCAAAATTTGTGGCACAATTCCTCACAATATCCCAAGAAAAGTCGCGCGACCAAGGCCAAATGTTGTTCTGGTCCGATCACTGAGTTTGATTGGGTAATATGAGCTTGTTCATTGCCTGAATTTTCAAGGCGACGTAACGACGCATGCCGATATTAGCAGCAATAACGCTGAAACATCAAGAAGTCAAGCGAATGATACGGTGGTGACGCCGTCCGAGTTGGTCGGCGAGCAGCACACCATCATTGTGCCATTCGAAATCGAGGTCTTATTTTCCTGTTTTTTTTTGTTTGTGATAATTTGGGCACCAAACGGTAGATGGCCAACGCGCCTCGAAATGGGCATGACTAGAATTTAATCGGGGTCCCGATTCCGAAAACTTTAGACTAGTCCCGATCCCAAAAACTTGTGCACTTAGTCTCGGCACCGAACTTCTGGTCTTGTTTGAACCCCATGCTTAATACCAATTTGATAGTGTATGTGAACCTCGAAGTTACGCTGCTGCTGATTCACATTTCCCGATGTTTCGGGATGGCTGGTTAGTAGATCCGAGTGTCTTTCGCCAGCCTTCGGCTCGACTTATTGCAAAGTGATTGACACTGGTCATTCACACGTTTGATTTAAAAACCCTAAAGTGTCCGTATTCATTTCGGGTCTATTCATTTACACTGTGTGGACGACCGGTTGTCAATCACTTCATGGTTTACAGCTGTCTCACCTCTCACGGATTTTTTTTATTCGCGAACAATATTTCATTTTACCTCCGTGCATTCAGGTGTCAAAGAAGCGCGGTCTTTACGCGGCCACGCCCGAACTAACATTCGGCATTGTTCGCAACGACGAAGTGTCAAGGCCACTGCAGTTGGGCATGTTGTCCAATATGAATCGATCGATCGAATTGGCTGTTAGTGGATTTAGATTGATTCCTATGTTCGTTGTTTGGGGGTTCAAAGTCAACAATCCAGCCTAATGGTTTTTGTCTGTCTGAGTATACTGTCATAAAGAACCGTTTTTTATTTTTCGTGGAGAAAAACACCGTTTTTTTCCAAATATTTTACCAGTACTTAAGAACGTAATTTCGAAAAATGTAACAGTTTCAGTGCAAAATTTGTTTGAAGTGACGAAAGTGCTCTTGAAGAGTGTTGAAGCAGTCGAAAACACTTGGCTTACACGCTTTTTGGCCCATTTTGGGCCGGTTACGTTTTGTGCTCGAGCCAATTTTTCTCTGAAATCGAAAAACTCATGAGTTTTGCATTACAATTTTTTGGAAAAATTGAAATAAAGTGCCGATATTTTTCCGATCAAAAACCGAAAAGGTACCCACGGAAAAATAAATGGAAAAGCATTCGTGTCTCGGAAAAAAACGGTTTTTTTTTTCGAGGTTCTTTTCGAAAAAAAACCGTTTTTTCCGCCTGCCAGTATATGTCTGAGAGGGTTTCGCTGGGGTCAAGTTACTTTGGAGTTTCCACACAGATCGGTCGATACGCGCAGATTTCCCTCTTTGCAGCGCTGATGTTTACGGGATGAGCAAACCATCAGCACTCGTAATCGAGATTTCCACCCAACTGCTGTTCAGTTCAAAAAGTCCAGAACGTATGAATACACTGCTGCCGTGTCACAAATGACACAACAACAAACAAATAAGCCCAAATCAAAATCAAGCAATATACCTTGATTTGTTGATTGCAGTCGATCGAAATCGACCCGCCCAACGCGGCGATCGAGATCGATTTCAAGCCGATCGTACTCGATGGTCGATGCTCGTCGTGCGTGGTGGCCGTAGCGAAATTGAGATTCAACGGGGGCAAGGCACCTGCCAGGGTCATTGCTGCAGGAGGTTGGGTGGTGACTCACGAAAAAATTTGCACTCCAGGTCACCATAAATAGGGCGAAAGTGTTGTGTACATGAGATCTCGGTCGCCGAAACTAGCAAAAACCTTTTTTGTAAAAAAAACTGACAAAATAGGGGGTATTCCGCCAAAACTTGACCAGTGGTCTAATCTACTTGCGATAAATACTATTGTTACAGGGGTTGATGGCATCAAAAGTGGCACAACGACGAATAATAATGAAACATCATCATCAACGAACACAAACAGCAGCAGCCCAGCAAATGAGAAAAAGAAAGAGTGGGATAATCGAGTGCAACAGTACACTGGCAAGGTGTTGGTGAAGAGCAAGGGCGGCAAACACAAATTGACCGTGCCGTTTAGTGCTACGTTGTTTAAAGGGTTGGTCTTGTTTGGCTGATGCTAAGATGGTTGATGGATGTCATCCCACAATACCAATGACGCAACATTTCGTGATGAGCGACCCTTTTTGAGCACGTCATTATGATTTCCCACTTTTGGCGGATTTTTTGGAAATTAAAATAAAATACATTAAATAATTTTTAAATAAAATTGTGAACACTTGCGATGCCGTGAGACGATTTGCGTCATCTATTCTACATCGTGCAATCGTTTTTCACTCGTTTCGACCAGTGGTGTCGTTGAGAAATTGAAATTTTCCCATACCCAGCCCAATTTTCGGGAAATTCCCCCTGCATTCCCCAAAAAAATAAAAAATTTCCCATATCAGGGGGAGTTTCTCCAACAACTCAAAAATTTCCCATACCCGAGGGTGGGGATTTTGAAAAAATGACCCCAAAAATCTTCTAAAAGTGCCAAAAAAATTGGTCTAAAAAGTGCTTAAAACAGAGTTTTCTTGCGGCAGCAAGCGATTTTTGACATTTTTGGACGAAAAATGGTCAATTTTGGTACTTCTCGGGGTCAAAAGTCATTTCTTAGGGGTGCTTGTTCCAAAAGTGAAAAATTTCCCATACCCCATACCCCCGGCCGATTTCCCATACCCCATACCAGGGCGGGGTAACCCCCAAACCACCTCCCTAACGACACCACTGGTTTCGACTCGTTTTCACAGACGGGTGGAAAATTTGAGAACAAGATTCTCAAGGTCAACACAAGCTTGAGCGAGAGCGTTACTTTCGTCAATTTGTATTTGTGTCGATTATTATAATTATCAATTGATTGCAGCCAAGTGTTGCACGATTCGCAAGAGACATCGTTCTACATCGGTCGATCGCCAACCGTGGTGCGAAACATCACATTGCGCAACACGTTCGCTCAATCTCTGGCCGTGTACAATGTGACTCTGTCGCGCAAGGCGGCCAAGTATTTCGCGGTGCGCTTCTTGTGTTGTTGTGGCTAACTTGTGGTTTAATCTATCGATGCGCTCTCTCACTGGCTTGGACTTCTCGCCCACTTATACTTGTTTTACTCGAACTCGAGCAACAAGATCTGCTCGAGATCCTTTTTGGAAGTCAATTGGTCACCAGAGGTGTTCGAACAGACGAGCCCTGGCTCATCTCCCGTCTGTGGAAACAGGCCGAAACGGGCAAAGCCAAAACTCAGTTGTTACATTAATGTTGGTCTGCGTCCAGCTGTTTTGTCCGAAATTAGACGATGGCCGCTGTTGCAAACAAAATTGCGGGCTTGCTTTTGGTATTAGAAAATGCTGATAATCCTGATTTCGACCGGCTTTGGGAACTTGTATGAGTATGATGTGAGTGCTGCTCGAAATTTTTGTGAGTCTCGTGAAGTTAAGAACATCGACAAGTGCTCTGAAAGAACAATTATTCTCACAGAATACTGAATTGGGTCCTGGCAAGAACAAGACTACTTCTGACCGCAATGGGACTTCATGAGAATGACACATGACAATGGCCTGTCGAGTCAAGACCTTAGTTCCCAACATTATGGATATCAATTGATCGATCAAATATTCAATCAATCAATGTATCCATGCACACACACAGATCGGCAACGTGAGTGACGCGGTGGTGATCGAACCGGGTGAGGCGCGTACGGCGTTCACAATGATCTACGAACACTCGCCCAGTCAGCCGTTCAGTTCGTATTGTCGTCTGCACACCAATCTGTCCATGTTCGACCTGCCACTACATGTGTTCAGTGGCAAGGTGCAGGTACGCGTGTGTGGTGGCGTATTGTAAGATAGTTGACGGAAGTATGCTTGAAGAGACGTCGTTCGTTGATGCGTATTATTCCTTTCGGTAGCCATAAACTGTAATGCCGAGAGTCAACCTCGCAGCAGAAAGATCTGAGTCCACTATTTTACTGAGTTGTTTTCTGGCTTTGTCTGGTTGGCGTGACAATTCTTGTTTTCTCGGTAACTGCTGGGGAATTTTTTATCAAGTTTATGAAGTTGACGTATTTCGACAGATCACGCTCTATTCGATCGATCAGACCGAGTTCGATTTTGGCGTGATGGATGCCGGTGATCAGCGGACAATATTGGTGAGTTTAAAGTTTACGTGATTTGCTTCGTTTATGTCTTCTTTTTCGTGTATCTGCCGATCTCCAGAATAGAGCAGCAGAAAATCAGGTGTAGATTTTGTCATGAGACATCGTTCTGAAGAGTTCACCGCAAAAAACGATCCATGCAAACTGTTCTGACTTCATGTCCTTTCCGTATTCGCAGTTTGCGGTCACTAACACGAATCCGGTGCCAATCCCATTGCGTCAGTTTCGACACGCGATGGAGTCGTACACGAGTCTGCGATTGTTGGGCATTGAAGCCGGCAATGAAACGGTGCTGTCGAAGCCGAGAAACGCGTATGAACAGATACATTACGAATGGATACCGGTGGGTATGGAGGGCTAATTGTAAAATGGTTGACGCTGCTCGTTTTACAAACAATGGACGGGGCTGCACTTTGTGATGAGATGGCCACCCGTTTAGCTTTTTGACAGGTCTCGACAAATAATGTGCGTCGGCCTAATTTCTTAAATAATTTACGTCAACCACTTCACATTCACAATACGTTTTGGTTTCGTTGCCTGTGTTGTTCGACAGTGAGATGCAAAAATAGCCGATTTTTCCAACTCTATACGTCCTTCTCTGTTGCGAATTGATCGGGATCGGAGTTTTTATTCAATATGCACCATACAGAACAATGGGTGGGAGGACCTGAACGGCAGATTGGGGACACCAACTGTCATTAACTGCACTAAGAGTTTCATATTTAGAGAGTCCATTTGCAGCTTTTTCGGACTTAGATCAGCAATTGTTTTTTGTTCACTCCTCCGACTGATTTTACGCTCGCTTTAAAACATTTTCCAGGTAGCGCATACCAAAACCCAAATCTCATCACAATAGTATCGGTGCGTGAAGCTAAAGGTGAACTACACCAACACGAGCCCGATTTAGAAGGTGGCCTGTATTCAAAACGAATAGAAAGAGAAAATCATCATGCCCCGTTCTGTATTCTTCAACGTGTAACATTTACCAAATCAGCAGCCACGTGTGAATGTTTCACTATTCTGCCAGCTGCGAAATCGAGCTCATGTTGGTGTAGTTTGCCTTTACTTTCGTAACACCCTGTAGGTGCCACAAATTTCCGTCATGAACAATGCATCTTCAGTCAGGAACTTGTATCGTGCTTTCAGGGCCAAGACTGCGTGATACCGGCGTCGAGTTTCGCGGTGTTCGAGTACAATTTAGTGGCGCCCATAGATCGAGCCCTTTATCACGCCGTGCAAGTGTTCCAAACGCCCTACGAGGTTGGTTCGTTGGGCGGATAGTAGGCATTCATTTGGCTTTATGTATATGCGTCCGACCCTGCATGATCATGGCCAACTGTGCTGTGATCGACACAATCGACAGTTTTCACAATCGTGGAAGACGCATAAAATGAAATGAACGCGGTGTTTCCGACTATGGTGCTTTGAGATGGTCAAGTGATATTATGCTGGTCAACATTTGTGCTTCACCAACTACATACGTATACTAGATCCGGTACTGCCAAGACAATTGAGTCACACACAGTGTTGTTGCGAGTGAGTTTGAGTGGCCTTGGTTGAATATGGCTGATTGCATTGTCGTCAGTGCACGGCGTCAACGTTGCTGGTCAACGCTGCCCTGAATGATCGCTTTGAAATATACGACCATTGACAACCAGCGTTTACTACGTGGATATAAGCCTGCAATGCGTAGTGTTTGTCGAGCATGTCTCAACCACTCGACAATAGTAAGCCTTATCCAACCAGCTAATCCATCATCAATCAATATTCGTGTTCGCAGACCCGTCAATACCCGGTATCGTTCGAGATCGCCTCCGGCGCAATTGTATCGATTCCGGAGAAGATCGTCTTTTCGGACGCGTTTCCCGGCAAAATCAGCTCACAGCCGCTGCAAGTCTACAGGTTGGCCGCTATGTTTGCTTGCTTTCTTGACTTTCAATCTTACAACTTTATTGCCGGTATATCTTTCTCCATTCATTTTAACAACATTAGGAAGTTGGGTGAAACATCGAATTTACTCACTACGTATGACACTAAATATGTGCGTGTGCAAAGTCGCCACAAAGTTTGGCATCTGCAACTTGTAAATTGCATCTGGGGAGTTTTGAAATAAAGTTGTGATCTGAGCAAGAATATATTTGTCCATCCATCAAATGTATCACTGTCCATATATAACTTGCAGCACCTTCCCGCGTGACATGCCATTGCTGCGACTCAGCACTCTATCACACGATCCGCGCATTTTCTTCGAGAATTTCGACCAAACCCAGCCGTCTCCCATCATCAAACATCGAAAATTATCCTATGTGAGTTTTTGGGGCTTATTCCAGGTCGTTGGTGTATGTCATTGACGCAGTTTTCTGGAGCGTGCCGGCAAAACTATCTCCCTTCACAACGTTTGTTAGCAGTTTGAGTGCGGTGTTTGATCTATCATACGCGAAGAAATTGTCGTCTTTGAAAAATGTTTGGTTGGTTTATTGCTCTCAATGACGCATAAAACCATGCACGTACGTTAGTGACAGAAGCACAGTTACGTCGCTAAATGGTGGTACACGGAAGGGGCGGACGATCATCAACACACCATCTGTTCTGGACTGTTGACAACATGAACTGATGCCAATATGCCCTCTGAGCCCGGCATTGCCGTTTGACGTAGACGAGGATTAATGCATAATTTTCAGTTTCTGTTAAAGGTGCTGGTCAACAACCCATCGACTTCGTTTAATCTTGGGGGCAGTGCACCTGAACAAAGGTGGAATATCGTGTTACTCGACACGATTGGGAGTCGATTGGTTGCTTCCTGATGTTTCACGGCCGGGTTGAAGTATGCCCCTCAGTGAAAAAAATGCAAAAATTTTGCCGGGTTTTCGTGGAAAGGACAATTCGCGGCAACGTTTAATGATTTCAGAATATCAAGCACCAACGTTTGTTTAATCAGTATGATATACAGCTTTGCAGGAAACAGCTTGTATCCTGAAGGAGAAGTCATTTAGTTCCAAAAACCTGGTGTTTTTTGGTCACCGTTTTCTTCGCCGATAATTTTAAGCATCTGCGATTGACCAGCAAATGTGTTGATGGGACACAAAAATCCTCTAATTATTGTGTACATGACCTGTGCTTTTGAGTCCTTTGCACCAAATACAGCTAACGCAATAATTCGGACAACATGCCCAAGTCGGTAATTATGGGCGTGCGCGACCCCAAAAAAGACAAAACATTTTTGAGTGCTCGAATCTGCACGTTGTTTTTGAGCGCGCACGCCCATAATGACCGGCTTGCGCATGTTGTCCGACTTATTGTATTAGCTGTGTTTGGTGCAGAGAACTCAAAAGCACAGGTTATGTACACAGTAATTAGAGGATTTTTGTGTCCGATCAACACATTTGCTGGTCAATCGCAGATGCTTAAAAATATCGGCGAAGAAAACGGTGACCAAAAAACACCAGGTTTTTGGAACTAAATGTTTTCTCATTTAGGATGCAAGCTGTTTCCTGCAAAGCCGTATATCATACCGATGAAATAAATGTTTGTGCCAGAGGTCGCAATCGGGCCGGGTTTGGCCGGCCCGGCCCGGCCCGAGCCCCCAAATCTCCGGCCCGGCCCGGCCCGACCCGTACCCCCAAATCTCCGGCCCGGCCCGGCCCGAACCCCCAAATCTCCGGCCCGGCCCGGCCCGGCCCGAATTTTTGGCTCAGATTTTATTTAACCCAATTTTTTTCATAATTTTTGCGATTTTTGAATCAATTTTTTTTGTTGAACTTTCATTGTTTTCCATGAAAAAGTCGCCCGATAGACAATACCAATGGTGTGGCTGGGGGCCCCCCCTAGGTACAGTAGGTAGATGACGCGCCATCCTGGTACAGTAGGTAGGTCGCCGCCGCACGGCTGGTACAGTAGGTTGCTATTTTTGGCTCAAAATGGTATAAAATCCATATTTTTCATTCCAAATAATCGAAAAATTTTGAGGGTTTTAGAGTACAGTCATCTAAACTTGGACATGAAAAATTTTGTTCCCCCTAGCTCGGCCGGTCGGTATCGGTACAGTAGGTAGGTTGATTTCAGGCCTTTCTGGTGGCACAGTAGGTTGATTGCACGCCTGGGTAGCCACACGACTGGACAATACTGATCACTTACTTGCTGAATCCGTCAGAAATTTTAGTATTTTGGACAAAAAACCCCCACTTTTTCAGTAAAATAAATCACTTCAGAAGCTTCGGGCCGGGGTGCCCGGCCCGGCCCGGCCCGACCCTCCAAATCTCCGGCCCGGCCCGAGCCAAAAGCCCAAAATCGCGGCCCGGCCCGGCTCGGCCCGGCCCGAGGTCGGGCCGGCCCGATTGCGACCTCTGGTTTGTGCTTGATATTCTGAAATTCTTAAACGTCGCCGTGAATTGTGCTTTAAAACGGGAAGCCGGCATAACTTTTGCATTTTTTCACTAAGGGGCGAACTTCAACCCGGCCGTGAAACATCAGGAAGCAACGAATCGACTCTCCGAGTCAGAGTCGAGTAACACGATATCCCACCTTTCTTAATGTGCACTGCCCCCAAGATTAAGCGAGGTCGATGGGTTGTTGACCAGCAGCTTTAACATGTCCTGCGATCTGTCCTGATGTCCGTGATCTCTTTCTCTCTCCTTGAAAAATGTTTCGCTGTTAGCGTTAAATCTGAAGAAGAATATGAAACAAACCAGTATTGTGTTGTCTAATCGGACGCCATGTGAAACTGTCAAAATCGTACACTTTGGCAACGCTCGGTATTTCCAAGCAGGTTCAGCTAGCATTGCATTATAACAGTAACTGCTACGTGTACTCCCCATCCTAGCAGTGCTGTGGCTAGGCCCCAAAGGTACAATATCTCACCCTCCCCAATTTTCACTTCAAAAGTACCTTTTTTGGTCAAAAATCGGCCCGGTATCTCCACCTTTTTGGCCCCAATGTACAATATCTCCCTTCAGGCGGTAGGCACAGCACGGCAACCTAGGACGTATGCTGACAGCAATTTCATTGCGCTTGCGCCTTTATGCCATGGATTTCCTAACACCTATTTATCTGCAGCTGGGCCGAGTGTTCTTCATGCCGGTTGCTGGGTGCTCGGACGACTGTTATGTGGGAATGCCGTTGCACACGAATGGTGAGCGATTATTGTGTTCAGACAGCTTGAACGGGTTGGTTAATCGCTGTCAATTTTGAGATAAGTTCAAAAATGAATGCGGCGACGAATACTGGTGACAAGAAGAGAACTTCCAGTTCAGCGCTGATGGTTCATGTTCATGTCAAGGAGCTGATTGTGAAGCGTACTTTTTAGAGCAGATACGTGTTGACGCAATGAAAAGTGAGATACAGCGCAGTAAGACCTGTCGACACTTTTTGGACTCGCACGCCACTGATGTCCAACTGTTGAACCTCGGCCTGTTTGTGAAACGGATAAGCAGAACAAACGAACGAAACTCTCTAATTGCATGGCGGCAGTCAAAGATCTGTATCATGCATGTCAGTCACACAATAAACAATGTTGACCAAACCTTTCCCATTTGCAGAAGGTGCCTGGTTCCTGTACGGCATGCGTCTGCCCGCAAACTTGGCCGAGATCGACGCCTATTTGTACCAACGTCTGCGCAGCAAATGGCACGCCAGCGAACAACGTGTCAATTCCACCATTGCCGTTGACACCACGGCCGTCAAACATTGGCACATTGACGCGCACGCACGCCTGATCTGGCCGAAACTGATGCGCCGACCGGTCGTGCACTTTCCGTTGACTGCCGTCGGCAATTTCACGGTATGTTTGGTCCGATTGGAAAATAGTTGACGCAAGTCTTTTCGAGATGTGCGTGATCATGATTGCATTGTTTATTAGAAACAAGTTAAAATGCTGCAGTAACGTTTATTCATTCATTCATTCCCTCAGTAGAAAATGTTGACGTGCGTCAACCAGGGTTGGATTAAAAAAATTTTTTATTATCGAACTTTTTTTTTAAAAAAAAACTTTTTAAAATTTTTTTTTAAAAATCACTTTTTTTTATTCCGGACCCCCAAAAAATTGGTTTCTAGAAAAATGAAATTTCTGAAAGCATGTTACTTAGGTATGTTTTGAGGGACACTAAAGAGAACTTCTCCACTGACTTGCATGTTTATGTCGATCACCTGCGATCTAGCCCATTTGGTCATAACTTTGAGAACCCGCCCGAAGGTAACTCTGTGGGCATATATGACAAAGGGAAGACCAACCTTCTGTTTGTGAATTTGGGGATAAATTTGAAGAGAGATAAAGAGTTACACCACACTCATGTTGTGTGACAAAAGCAACAAATGACAAATCCACACAACTGCAAATAGGCGAGCAAAGTGGAGTCTGTCGATAGCTTACGTCGATAGCTCAATAACTGCACAGTATACGGTATGGGGTGTCCTATATTATACGTGCAGCGATTGTTGGGATGTCTGGGAACTGTATGAGTCCATTACAACGCCATTTTAAACTGAAATATAAGCGCCGCAGGCGATTTTTTGAGAATGATGAGCAATAAAACGCATGAAAACATACATTTTTACCTTAAAAAAGTGAGAAAATAACGAAAAAAAGGGGAAAAATAATAAAAAAAAGTGGACTTACTTTTTAAAATTTTAAAATAAAAAAGTGGCCAACTTTTTAAAAAAAAAAATTTTTTTTTACAAAAAATTTTTTACTTTTTTTTAATCCAACCCTGGCGTCAACCACAATTAGTCATGTTACGCCGTTGTTCAACGGTGGTCATCAAAGATTCGCTAAATATGCATCTAATACAAGCATTCTGATCACCAAAATTTTACATCGCTCTATTCCTTCATTGTGACAGATCGTCAACCTAACGCTCACGAATCCGTCCAACAAACCGGTGATTGTGCAACTGCTCCCGCTGACCATCTACCCCGATCCGTACGGTCTTTTGGACTTCTTTCGCGACGATCTACCATCACCAATGTTGGGACAGGTAAACCTCGCAGCTTCTACTATTTATGGTTTTTTGATATCTTGCCAATTTCGAATAAAGCAATAAACGCACCAACAGGTGGAAACGAATGAAACGCTGATGTTCACGTTGCGTGATACCGAGTTGTTCACGTTACGAGCCGACAGCCCGGTGCCGAAACTCAGGGAACAGTTGGAGGAACAGATTGGCATTCAGGTACCTACAGTCCTGTTCATGTTAGTATGACGGTAGTCGGGGCCCGTTATTTTCGGGCACGTTAATCAGGAATAGTCACCGTTTTAGTTGTAATCAGCAAGCGAAGTGCGTTTTATGCTGGAGTTGGAGCACTAATTTTAATCAGCATGGTGGTTCCAAAACTGACAACCAACTGATCTCACCACACATGGCACAACTCTGGTTACTAGACAACGATTTGCGTGCAGGTGCCCCGATTCACGCTGTCAATGATCATGCAGCCGGGAATGAAAGTGCGCGTCCGAGTTGGCTTCATGCCGAAAGATTACGAACAACGCTCGTCACTACTGCTCATTCGGTTGGTTTCTGATTTCCTGCTTTTTTCGGCTAATTGTACAGTAGTTGAGGACTGACACACCCGACTGCAAGAAATCAGTCGAACCAAGTATCAAACTGTTTAACGGCTGATTGTGGCATGGTGGATGCAAATGCTGATGCACGTTGTTGGGTCACCCGCGTTGTAATCCTGCATCAACTGTTTAGGGGACCATTTGCGTCAATCCTTTTATAATTAGGCCGTTGTCCGCAGGCCGGTAGCTCTCTTCGAAGACAGTGAACTTGGGTTCCGTCATCCGTTTGGAGTGTTGCGTGCTCATTGATGTTTCACGGTCACCATTTCAGCAACAACCTAACGATTCTCGAGCCGGTCGTGCTCTACGGTCGGGGTGCACCCGTGGAGCTGCGTGTCAATCGTCGCCTGCCGCGCAGCACGCAGCCGTTATTGTTCGAGATAAAGGACACCAACTTCGCTGCTTGTTTGAAGCCGAAACGTTGGTTCTTTTCCTGCTTTTTTGTCTTTGCGCCCCTTTTTTGTTGTCTGTCGTTTGTGGGTGCCCCGGACAGTTGGCCCATTTGAATAGTGGTTGACTGACTCAAGCACACGCAACAAGCATTGACAGAAATGTCGGTCTCATGAACAATGGTCTGTGTTAATCGCTCTACAATAGGCCAACCATTGCTGCACAATTAAGGAAACACTAATCAAAAGAGCACTATTTGGAGTACTGCGATAGGGTAAACTTCGCCTTCGAAAGCTAGAGGCACAAATTATCTCATGTCGTTTGCAAAACGACCGTGTCACAACACTCTTGAATCACACGCTCACACACAAAAATGTAATGCGCTGTAAACATTTAGCATTTTAACCATGCTTGTGAACACTAGCGTGTACGTGTGTAATGCAGAAATATATATGATACTCAGAAATGCATAACAGACATCTTTTTATGTTTGTATTTGTCGAAAGAATGGTTTGTGTTTGAATGAACTTTGCGCGTATCGTACGAGCGAGAGAGAAAAAGAGTTCAGTTTTAGACCTTAATCACCTTTGACGCGGCGCGCTAAAGTGAAACTGTCTAGAGGAGCGTCTCGTCACGTCGCCTAGAGTTTGTTCGTGTCGTTTCGTTTTCCACTGCACGTTGAAAAAAAGTTGGTCACACAACGCAAAGCGCATGTGTGTACGTATGTGGTTGCTGCAATTATGTGCGCACAACCAAGTGCATGGGCATACATATGTACATATATGTGCATATATGTATATATAGCATATGCATACATACACGCGCGCATGAATCCACGTGCAAACACGCGCGCGAGACAGACGCATTTGGTTGACTTTGTGTAATGTGGTGCACTGCACATGCGCGGAAGGATTGCCAAGTTGTACACATGTGTACATGCATTATTTGGAGATGTGTGCAGGATACTTTGATAAGAAGCCCGATAGATGACGGGGACCGACTGCGACTACTGCTGCATTTATTCATCTGCATTTATGAGTGGACTGACACACACACTGACGATTCTATTGTTCGTACGTTTTGCCAAATGCGCACGGCAGCAGGCTGGAGTGTACAGTGAGAGTGAATTGTGACAAACAACTGAGCAGCTGAGTTAAAGAGCACAGAGAATAGCTGGCTGAACATCTGTCAGAAGTAATAATGGCTCGACAACATTGTGCACATGAGGCCGGCCGCAATTTTGAAAGCAAGGCAAACCACTAGAAATTGTGTTGAACTACATACATATATAAGCAACGGCATAGTTGACGTTTTGATATTATTTTGACCATCACCACCCAAGCCTCAGCCTGTTCATCCCGTATTATTATCGAAGGTCGTGGCATCAAACTCCATATGGTGTGGTGACCGACATAATGCTGTGCTCTGCTGGTCGTAGTCCACTGAACTAAACAATCAATTATTGCCCAATTCCAGCTGGTCTCACGCTACATCTCACTGACCATCGTGCATTCACCGTCAAGAACACTGGTCAAATCGGGGTCACTGTCACGAACATGACACTGAACGGGGTACCGTGCGAGAATCGGGGCTTTCGCATTGTCAACTGTCGACCGTTTCGACTCAAACCAAACGAGACGCATTCGCTTGATATTGCGTTGGTTTTGCTTTGAAATTGTATTTCGTGTTATTATGTTAAAAAAATTTCCACTTGTATCGCAGTGAGACCGATTGCCAAAATTTGCGCCCGATCTCTGAGAATAGGAATACGCTCTAATGTCGTCGATAGGAATCGCGATCCGTTGGGAGTTGGTACCCGTCACCTACACCTTCAAGAAGCCCGACACCCGACTTTAGACAAAACCCGACACCCGGCAGTTCGAAAAATATCTGACACCAAAAACAAACAAAAATTTGCTCGTTTGCGTCATTTATGCAAACTTTTGGCTCAGTTCATTCAATTCATAGACAGTTTGAAATAAATCAGCGCCAACACAATCCTTTCTGCGCCTTGATAGTATATTTGGGTCAAAAAAAATCCTGTGAAAAAAATCACTTCGGGAAATATTCAAGGACAACGTGGGATGGGGCGATGGTCCTCCTCGGAGGCTTAATAAAATAAACACCCGACATCCGAACGTAGGCGACATCCAACGCCTACAGTTTCTTGGGTGCCAACACCCGACACTGCCCGATTCCCGATATGCATTTAATCATAGCGTGCTTTGATTACAGTTACACACCCGACTTCACGATGGCGTGGAACGAGGCAGCACTGTACCTGTACATCCACGGCAATTCATCAGCGTGGATCTACCCGATTGCTGCATCGTTACCACAGGAATGGCTGATTCCGTGTCAACACGCCCTGCCCAGACCACACTGGGAATCCCTCATGTACTACACCTGTGTTGCCGGACTGCTGTGAGTCGGGTGGTTGCGTTTCGTTTTTTTTCATGTGCATGGCTTAAGGTGGAGTTATACTTGTCCATTTTGGGCTTGTAGACAATGAGGACAAATTTTTGTTTTAATCATATTTTCTGATCGAGTTGAGGCACTAATTTCGACCAGTGTAAAAGTTGTTCTCCTGCACCAAATGAACAACTTTTACGCTGGTCGCAATTAGTGCTCCAACTCTATCAGAAAATATGACTCAAGCAAAAATTTGTCCTCATTGTCTGCAAGCTCAAAATGGACAAGTATAACTCCAGCTTTAGTGAGTAAGGCTTCTTGCGTAGATTGTACATGTGAAGGAAAGCTCGGAGATGGTCTACCGGTAGGAAAATTCAATCGCAATCTTCTATGCCTGTCAACCTGAGCGTGCACATTGCAGTTTCCTGTTGGTGTGCGTTGTCGCATCGGCGTATCTCGAAGGCGATCGCATCGTCACAACATCGTTGCGTCAGCAATTGGCACCCAACGAATTCCGACCATTCGATCTGAATGATCCATCGATCTATTCGAGTGCTTGGGACACGCCAGGCAACGCACAGCCGTATGGACGCATTGATGTGGCTGGCAATGGCGCCACGCTGGTTGGTGATTATGTGTTTTTTGGAAAAATTCACCTAAGTGACAATCATGTTGCTGATGGTGCTTGGAAGAAGGGACTGATTTCTTTTTGGGGGTAGGACTGGTAACAAAAATAAGTTAACTTTGTCAAATTTGTCTAAGTCAAGTTTGTCAATTTCAAAGTCAACTTTGTGCGTGGGATTAAAGGGGCCACGACATTATTATTTTTCGCTATAAACCGCCTGATTTTATGTCAAAAATTCAAGGACGACATCCGAAGGAACATGTCTTACAATGACAACAACATTGACCCGCGCTGTTTTCAGCATGAAAATCACTCCCGAACATCGAATGTCAGGAACAAAAGTAAGTTTGCTGTAGTCGCTCGGCTGCTTGACAATCAGGCATCGGAGCTCAAAAAAATATGATATGGACTGGGCGCTTATGTAATATTTGCGAAACATTTTTCCGACAACCAGCTCCATGCACCTGTGCGACGTTGCAATTTCTGTGGCAACGGAAATGTTTCGCAAATATTACATAAGCGCCCAGTCCATATCACATTTTTTGAGCTCGATGCCTTGCAATTTTCAAGCGGCCGAGCGACTACAGCAAACTTACTTTTGTTCCTGACATTCGATGTTCGGGGGTGATTTTCATGCTGAAAACAACGCGGGTCAATGTTGGTGTCTTTGTAAGACATATTCCTTCGGATGTCGTCTTTCAATTTCTGACATAAAATCAGGCGGTGTATCGTGAAAAATAATAATGTCGCGCCCCCTTTAAGCTTGGGGCGATTTGGCACCGCACCGGCGCACCGCGATTGTTTGTTTATGGCAGGCAAAATGAGCACATTAGTGCACAAAGGCGGAGTGCCGAGCCGACCGAAAAGCACAAGCCGAAACCAGAACCTGAACGACACAGACGAGCTGCGACACACTACCATCCGGTCCTGGCTCTATTGACCAACCACACCCCGCCTGCAGATGTTTCACACTCACTATACATACATATATACAGGTGCACACACGGACGGTTGCGCGTCCCAACGAGTACGATGACGACGAGTTAACGTCATACGACGCACTGTTGCGTGTGTGGCGTTGTGTGTGTCAATTGGCGGCGCATATGTGGTGGACGGTGGAGAAATGGGCGAGACACGGCAGCGATGCACAACAACATGAACAACAGGACAAGGAGGAACAACAGCAGCAACAACAACACCATCATATTGGGAATAATGCGAAACAGGTAGGCGCATCACTTTGTGCTATGGGGGGTGTGGACTTATAGTAATGTCGTCAAATCATGTCGTCACATCTTGTCGTCAAATCACATGTATTATTTCCGCGCTCACTTGGGCTTATGTATTATTGTTTGTTTGACCACTTAATTTAACGACATGATTTGACGACAGAACTTTTAGCTGGGTGTGATCTTACTTTCTAAATGATTGAATCCCAGCTGGGTTCTTGAGAAGTTTTTTTAGCAAAGCAGATCCAGTCCGGTTCTTATTAAAATTTGTGTTTCAGCCGATCACGCGCAAGCACAGCGACGTATCCAGCGCGTCGTCAACCTCTAAACAACAACATAAACAACACCGAGGTGGAACAACAACACACAACAACAATGGTCATGTTCGTGATCATTCGCCCCAAATACAGCACGAGCAGGCCAATCGTCAGCAACAACACAACGAACTGAACAATAACAACACAACAACAACATCTGCACAACACACGAAACAACAGAAACACAGCCGACACAAGAAGGATGACAAGATATCGAGGTATTTAGGGAAAGAAAATGCTGCCTTTGGTGGATTTTTTGACTATTTGTGATCTGAAAGATAACACATGTAGCATCCATCCAGGTCATTGACTTTCGTCGCTGAAATATTGTACCAGTTAGTAAAAATTCAACGTTGCGTCATTCGATTGG
Source organism: Rhynchonema sp. JSB1_4 (assembly GCA_030248065.1). Classification (NCBI taxonomy): domain Eukaryota; kingdom Metazoa; phylum Nematoda; class Chromadorea; order Monhysterida; family Xyalidae; genus Rhynchonema; species Rhynchonema sp. JSB1_4. The sequence continues at coordinate 72,403 of JASAMV010004335.1, forward strand.
GTCAACGTTTTTTGTCATCCACATTATAGTGAGCAATGACGCAGCGGGTATTTCGTAAGAAGCACTCATGAATCTTGAAAAGTATTGATACTATTTCACGGCCCCTTATAACTTGTAGGTAATCTACGTCAACGATTCGGTGGCAAGCTACACGTCAACCACTTTCCAATACACCTCAATAATTATTCAGCTCCCTATCCGCATGCCAACAGCCGTCCGACCTGCCCACCGAGCACAATATTGACAACATGGACAGTGGTCTGGGTGGTGCGAGCACAACCACATCAACTGGACCGACGTCGGATGATTGGGAGATCGTTGAGAGAGCTAAGCGACCGGCCAAGTCGGATACGCCGCCGAGTTGTACCGAGACACAGCCGGCCACCACGAATGGACAGAGCACGCAGACCGGGCAGGGCAGGACACGCAAGAATGGTGGGTGAGGCGGTTGGGGAAAAGTGTGTCCGTGATCGCTAAAAAGCTGAAATTGAATAGTGTGGACGTTCGCTGGATTTTGATCTTGAATAACTTTGGGGGAACCGCTTTGTGATCAGAAAGGATCATCCGTCACGATGCGATCCAGTTATTATTATGTGATACTTCCGCCTAGGGTTCCAGCCTGGCCAGTGGTTGTCGTTCTGCGGTTTTGTTTTGGATTTTCCGAAATTTACTGGTGACAAGTTTGTCAATCCGTCTGACAACTAAGCGCTCATTTGAACAATTTCTTTTCGTTTTCAAAGTGAAAAGCACCGAAATCGAACTCGTATTGGCACAGTGCACCTGTACTTGATAATTTTGTTTTATTCGTCATCACTTGACAATAATATTGTTGTAGTCTCGTCGCGTCAACGCACGAGCGATGGCGGTGGCAAATCACGTCGTCAACGCGCCCAACAACGTGGCACACCAGCCACAAGCGGGGACGATGTGCGAACCGCGTCGAACACGTCCTTGGGCGCGGACGGCACAAAGCGACAACGTATGTGTCCGGCTGATTGTAAGATGGTTGACGCACGGCGTGACACGAATAGTGTTAACACTTCCGTACTAATGACAGGGAAATGATGTGCTAGATTTATGTTGAAATGTGCGTATACGATTCTGTGAAACGCTAGTGGCAACCGCTCTACAATTAGCTCGATTACGACCACATGTAATGCAAAACAACTAACAGCCCTGCCTGCTTGCTGCTAACCAAAAGTAACAGTGGCATGTTGTTGGTGCACCATGTCCAGGATATCCTTATTAGAAGTGTCACAGACAAAACAGCGGGGGCCAAAACAGCGGTTTTCGAAAGATAGCGGCCACTTGAAAATGTGTTTGCTGAGGGCAGTGTTGTCCTTAGCCCAAGCCCAGGCCTGATGACAAAGATAGCTGATTTCAGTACCCGCTGTTTTGACCCCCCTTGTTTTGTCCGCGTCGCTAATGCAATTTTTAAGAACTGGAATCCAAAAAATTGCATTAGCGACACGTGCAAACTTTACCCGTTGACTATCTGGATATCCGACACTGTGCCCGACATAAACTTTGCTTTCAACACTAACCGCACGCTGCTCTGCCAACGGTGCTTGTATAGCGAGCCGGTACTGTAGCGTTACTTTGGTTTGCGGTACTCGCAGGTGCAGCATCATCGACAACAACAACAACAGCCGCAGCGTCGGCAAGTGGGAGCCACAAATCGGACTCATCAACATCGTACACAACGACAACATCCACAACAACAACAACAACAGCACAACAACAACAACAATCACATAAGCCACCAGCTGAACCAACATCCAGCAACATTACGGCCAAGCCATCCTCCGATTGCTCACTTGCGTCACACTCCACAACACGCACACGTAAGTCCACTGACTCATCGATCGGTGTGTGTGTGTGCGCGCTGTTTGGTGTTGTGTATCGGTGGATGTTTCACTGTGTATACGTACACTGGTGTTGTCTGTCGATTTCTGCGTTTCATTGGGTAAAACTTTTGGGTGGTGATGGGAGTGAGAAAGATGTTTATGATGGGTATCAGTCTGTTCACTCTACTGACTGACGGCGGTGTCGATAATCGGGATCAATCACGCTTTTAATCGGTCTAACACCACAATATCACTACACTATTGTGTGATTTATAAGTTGAACGCTTTCGGTGTCGGTTCACTATCTCACGCACAAACACTATAATTGATGCCGGCTTGTGTGTGGTACGGTACAGTCGACTCTCTCTTCTGTGGTGAACCTCCCTGTGGTGAATTCTCTGTATAGTAAACGGATTTCTGGTCTGCAGTCTGCCCTTAGCCGCCTAATTACATAGTAAACAAAAATGCTCGTCCTGATCGATTCACTATATACAGCGTTGACTGTACTGTACCACAATTGCGTGCTTACTGTAGAATAGTTGACACAGATCGTTGACACACTCGACTGTCCCAAATAGCCTTGTGACAGTAAAGTGTGTCGACAATCTGCGTCAACTATTCTCCAGTCCAATGAGCCCATATACACACATGACACATGTGGTGCAGCAGTAATTTGATGCTACCAATCTTCAATTATCTATAATTTGCCGCGCGTGGTGTATAGTTGTACGTACAACACACGAACACAGATTGATGTTTCACACACCAGCGTGTGTATGTAACGTACGTTGTTGTTGTTGTTTCCATACAGATGATGATGATGAGGAGGAGGAACAAGTGCAACAGCCAATCAGCGACGACCAGTTGGCTCCGCCTCCCGGTCTGGGTGAAGCTGCGCGTTTGGAGACATCAGAATCCGACAGCTCACCACCGCCCGAATGGGATGCCGTTCCACTGCCAAGTGATTCGGCTGATTACGGTAGGGTTACGGTAGTACGGACGGGTTACTGTAGGTCTCGGGTGGAAGGTGGGTCCGACAGATTTGTAAGGTTTTGATGTTGTGCGATGCTGGCCGCTTTGAATGTTGTTGTGCAGCTTCGAATTCATTTGCACCCGTAGATATATTTGTTTAATATACAGTTTGGTTTCAGCTTTGAATCACCACGGTTTTTTTCTTTTCAGACAAAAGTTTGTGAAATGCCATTTTTGCGAATGTTTGTATGATGTACTAATCGCTTGCTCATTGTTGTTATACAAAACAGTGACGTTGTTTGCTTTCGCTGAATTACAGTAATGGAGCAATGTGAATTAGATAATTCTTGCGGTTAACCACCGCGGTTCAATCAACTTTTCAAATATCTGCATTTTAGTAATCTTCAAACACCTGCATACCTGCACTATTGATACCTTTGGAAAACTTTGGAAACGCGTTGCCTGATCCGTGAGGTACATCATGCGTGTACAACTGTAGCTGTCACGTCACTTATTCACTACTCTACACACAAGTCTAACGTAATGATTTGCGAAGGGCTACGAGGCTCAGCTGGCTACGACAGTTGCGTGCGCTTCACAAATCAGGCAATGCGTTTGAAAAGTTTCTCCCAGAAGTATACGTATTTGAGATTGAGATAACAGAAGAAAGCAATGTCACTGTCTTGGCGCAGCCACGTGTGCAATCAATGTGATATGAAACATCACCCACGCAACCATGCACATATTCTAGACGACGCGTTCGACTCGATGTCGATCGATACGATGTCGTTCGCACACGTGGTTCGATCGAATCTGCCCGCCGCGACACGAACAACGCCGATCGTCATGGAGGGAATGGGTGCGGGCCGACCGCGGCGACAATTGTTGAATGCCAGACCGCACAGGCAACACGGCGGCAATGAGATGACGTCCAGTTCGCGGTTGGTTGCGATGCAACTGGGAATTGTTTGCAGCCGACACTCTCCCTCCATAATGAACCTCAATGTAATGAAGCTATGGTACCCGTTGATTTTGACCAGCGTAAAGGTTGTTGATCGGGCGTAGGGGGAATAATTTTCACGCTGGTCGAAATTTGTTATCCAGCCAGCCAACGCGGTCACGAGTTGACGCACTGATTTTGACTGGCGTAAGGCCGCTTTCACAATCATCCGGTTTCCGGAATCCGGTTTCCGGAATTGGCTTCAAATCCGGTTTCCCTAAATGTTTTTTCCGGTTTCCGGAAGTTGCTTTCACAATCATCCGGTTTCCGGTTTTCGCCCTAACTCAAATCCGTTTTCCGGCGACCGGAAACCGGAGAAGGCCATTTAGAACCGGTTCTAATTTTTTATCCGGTTTTGGGTGCATAATGAGTTGTGGACGTCATGGGATAGACAAGTTTGCTTGTGTGATGACTTGTTCCTTGTGTCTGCACACAAGTAAATTATATGCTTAATAAGGGCGGACTTAGGTTGAACACGGAAACCGGAACACGGAAATAATTTACATACAAGCCAGTTTCATGGATTTCCGTGCACGGAAATATTTCCGTGTCACGGAAATATTTCCGGTTTCCGTGTTCCGTGATTTTTTTAAATTCACGGAACACGGAAATATTTCCGTGTCAGTAGTTGCTGTTTGCGTCAACACTCGGGCTTTTGACGTCAGCACGCTGGCTTTTGTCATCACCACCGCAAAAGCACCGTTTGCGTGCCTGAAGCATTTCCGTGTTCCGTGACACGGAAATATTTCCGTGTTCCGTGATTCTCAAAAATATTCACGGAACACGGAAATATTTCCGTGTTCCGGTTTCCGTGTTCAACCTAAGTCCGCCCTAATATTAACGAATATCACTGATGTACTGATGCATTCTAGCGGTATTTTCAGAAGGTTTGCAACGTGGCATAAATATGTTGAATAAATAGAGCTGAGAAAGGCCAACAGCCACGCTGTCAGACCCAAAAGAACTTTGAAGATCAGGAACACATCGCGCATGTTCATGTGCTGATATGAATAGTTGTTCCTGCGCTCTGAGTTGGTGGTACCATACCATACCGCTATGCCACATAACACAACCAAAGAATCTTTACTTCTGGATCTGGCACACTCGTTTGTTCCTATAAGGTGACCTAACAGTAGTCTTCCCGGACACAAATTTTGTCTGAAACCAGGACCATTGAGCATTTTACTGCACAGCACCTGCTTTCTGTTTCTGACAAACTGGATTTCGTATTAACAGTCGTAGGATGTCGATCGACATTGACAGAAAGCAGATTACACTCTTTTTTGGTGAAGATCTGAAAAATTGTTATTCATTTTGAAGCGTGCCGTAGCTGGCGATTGTTGCTGAGCAAACCACATTACCAAGCGCAAGCTGTCATTGCACATACATTGCACAACATCAGTTTGATTTCTGTGTTGTTATCATGCCCATTGCTGGCGGTTGCGCGATCGCTTGTAATTCGTTGCTTGCTCATGTGATAAAAGCGTGCTATTGCTAAATTAACTCATCTAGTCCTCGCCTATTAAACAATGCATACATATACATGTATATTATTTAGTGGGTTCGTGACCCACGAGGCAATGCTTTAGTGCTCATACACCATGTACCAGCAAAAATATGGGCACCACGTGCACCGGTGCACATATTCCTTCTGGTCTTGCACATTCGCCTGGAGATACCACCCTTATCGGACTCAAATTTTCTCAGGAATCCAGTAACGCCAACATTTTACTGTTTCTCACTTTTACTTCGTGCGAACTTGGCTTCATGAACGTCATCTGAACTACCGTATGTGTATGATTTCACCAAGAACAGAGTCTCAGCTTCACAAATCAGTGTTTTCTGCTTGTATGTGAGCAAAGAACAACAAAACATCATCCTTTAGTGACTATTATCACAATCATATCCCCAAATCTATGAGTGATGCGCGCCAGTGTTGGAGGTACTCTGGAGGGGGGGATACCTACTGTACCGCGCTCGGAGAGGGGGGGATACCTACTGTACCAGAGCCGATGGCCTGGGGGGTTATGTACCTAGGGGGGGGGTTAGGTTTTGGGGTGAAAATTTTTAATGTGTTTATTATGTGTGGAATCGTGTGAAAACGTATGGGTAATTTGAGGCAAAAACCACTGATTTTACACTAATTTTGGCCATTTTGGTCAAAAATTGGCACTTTTTGGGCAAACTCGGGGGGGATACCTACTGTACCGGGGTGAAAATCGGGGGGGGGGGGATACCTACTGTACCATGCCAAACCTCGGGGGGGATACCTACTGTACCAGGCGAGGGGGGGATACCTACTGTACTGGGGGGGGGGCTACCCCCCCCCCCCCCAAATCCCCCCCCCCCACCTCCAACACTGATGCGCGCTGTTTTCGAAGCTTGAAGTAGGTATTGTGAAACTAGCCCAACTGCGTAGTGTTTGGCATCATTTATCTGCAAAACTTATTTTGCGGTCATCATCATCTAAACTGTCTAACAGATGTTTTCAGGGGCTTTTCGATATTTAGGTGTCCCTACTTTCTTTTAAGTTACATCACGGTATTTTCAGAGGCTTTGCTTTTGTTGATATGGCTTTATCGTTTTGTCCCTGTGGTGTGAATTGTCTGCAATAAATATAAGTTGAACAGTGCAACGGCCAAGTTTCAAGATGGAGTAGATTAGCATCTTGCTACAGTATACTGACAGTAACACACCTCCGCATGAAGACAACTTCGGCATAATGTTGCCATGCTCAACAGCGCTGACCACACAATATAAACGCTCATAAAGCACATAACGTCAAATACAGATAGAAAACTTGGAATGGTCAAAATAGATGCAGCTACACAATATGTGTACATATGTATACATATAAGATGTTTGTCCCATCGATGTATCAAGAATATGTCGAACAATCTGTTGCCCAAAATTGGGCCTGCGGTCAAAATGCAGAGCTCCAAAAAACAGCAAAGTCTCCTTTTGTAACATGCACAGAGTGCGTTATGGCTGGCCACCAGCTGGACAAGGAATGCGGTTGCCGTGTGTGATATAGAACTTGTCAAACCGCGTGCAAGTCATCAAATCCGGAAACCGGATGATTGTGAAAGCACTTTCCGGCTGCCGGAAAACGGAAACCGGAAAATAAAAACCGGATTCCGTAAACCGGAAACCGGATTTCATTTTTTTGAGATTTGAATTCCGGAAACCGGATTCCGGAAACCGGATGATTGTGAAAGCGGCCTAAAGGTTGTTGATCAGGAGTGACCACAAAACTCCGACCCCTTTGGTTGCAGACTTCCGCCAGTGAGCGGAAGTCCTGCCGATGTGGGTCGACAGTTGTCTTGGCGTGTTACGCTTGATGCGTGTGACCCTTAAAATTTTATTGTGGACCACTTCTCAGATAACGTGCGTCACCAGCGATGGTGTGGTGTAGCAGGGGGGAGGTGGGGCGGGGACCCTCTAGGTACAGTAGGTAGTTAGGTTGACGCTCCATCCTGGTACAGTACGTAGGTCGCCGCCCGGCGGCTGGTACAGTAAGTTGCAATTTTTGGCTCAAAATGGTATGAAATCGGTATTTTTCACTCCAAGTAGGCGAAAATCGCGCGCTACGCGCAAAATTAGTGTTTTAGAGTACATTTTCATCAATATCTAGGCCTAAAAAATTTTGTTACCCCCCTAGCTCGGCCGGTACAGTGGGTAGATTGCCGCCCCACATTTTTTGTGGTACAGTAGGTTGCCGCCCTGCCTGGGTAGCACACCACTGGTCACCAGTAGGGAAACGATTTTCACACCGGCCGACATTTGTGCTTCTGTTTACTCGGTCACTGATTTTGTCAGGCGTAACCGTTGCTCCCCGTCTCATACTTTGCAACTTTTACGCTAGTCAATATTAAATCGTCATTTATATCACAAAATATCTGTTGCTGAACACAAGTTGACAAAATTCGCCTCCTTCCGCTCATGCAGCGTTCCAAACTGGCCATTTCCCATTATCTCCATTTGCACCCAAGCTTACCGATTCCCGTTGTCATTCAGTTCGGCCTCATGTTCGAGCGTCGACGCCTCCAACGGCAGCAGTTCGCCACCATTGGCCTTGCCCAACGACAATGCAACCGTCCAACGCACTGCTACAGCACAAGGCAAACAACGACGTGCCAACGCGTATCAGGTGGGTATATGAATACGAGTAGAACAGTTTATTGTGCGACTAAGTTTGAGGCTTGTGTTCGGTGTGGTGTGCAGTCTGCTGGCATGAAGGTCAGGCTTGGTCGTGGCCCCGCCCCGACCAGGCGATGTTTGCTCCCCGGAGTTATACTTGTTCATTTTGGGCTTGTAGACAATGCGGACTGATTTTTGTTTTAATCATAATTTGTGATAGCGTTGTAGGACTAATTCGGCCAGCGTAAAAATTGCAGTTCAAACAAAAATTTGGCTACATTGTCTGCAAGCCGAAAATGGGCACGTATAACTCCAGCTTGAGTATACATGCATGATGCATTTATGCGTTTTCGACAATGATAATTTCGACCAGGGTAAAGTATAATACAAAATTTTTGCAGTGATCGAATTTTCAAATCTTGAACATGTTCCTAAATGTGTGCGCATCAATATTCACCCGGACGAAGCCTGTCATTGATTCCAGCAAAGTGCATGTATACCAGCTTCATAGCAGTACATAGCTTCATAGCTTCATACCAGTACATAGCTTCCGTAGCATGATCGAATCGGTAAATAATACCACTACGACGACCAATGATTTTCGCCAAATGCCTGGAGCAAAAATCTCGAACCCTGAATTCGCAGGGCGGTTCGTCGTCGGAGAATCTACTGTCGAGCCAGACCAGCACGAATCAGACACGTCGTCGTGGCACGAAAATGCGACAGCGTCAACAACAACAACAACAACAGCAAGATCAGGCTGGCACACCTGCGACTATGGCAGTGACCAACAATAAAACTGGACCGAACGCACGAAGACCGGTGTCTGGCGCCGGCGACAACTCGAAAACCGGTGTGTTTTGGTGAATTTTGCGGGCAAACTCGGTTATTGAATTGAGTCCGGTTCACGCCGAGAAAACTATGGACGGTTAAGTGACTATGGAAACCGTAAATCTCGCACCCGGTCTTGTGCTTCTTCACGTAATCTTTGTTATTTTTTGAGTGGTTGCCGACGCAATAAATCAATCAGTCAACGATGGGAACCTGAACACCACTAAAATAATGCGAAAATATGATTTTGTGTCAATGATGTGCGTCAACTACCTCACAATCGCCCTTCCATTGTGCACTCGCAGGTGTGTCAATGCAACAACTGCTGGCCGATCGGCGTCGTCGTATGCGCGAATACATGGAACAGCATCCGAATCAGATGGAATGGCCCGGATTCGGACTCAGCACCGTAACCGAAAGTCTCTGGGACGAGGAATACGAACCGTGGAACATTGATGACAGCGCACAACCCAAGGTCGGTGTCGTACACATACAGTCATGCTGCTTTCTAGTGGCGTGGTTGAGATTGATCAATACTTATTGATTTCTGATTGATTGCTGATTACAGAGTTGGTCGCCAAAGCTGGGCGCTATCGGCGAGCGACGTTCGTATCTGACCGAATTGCGACAACAATCATCCGCCAATAACACTGGTTGGTCACATCAAATTTTCGAATTTTTCTAAATTGGCCTGTCGGATGTTGACCAGCGTAAATGTCGTTCCTTGGGTATTGGGGGACACCTACACTGGTCGAAATTACGCAAGTGGTGATGTTGTACCGCCGATTAGAACTAGCTGGTGTGTCCTTTCATGGTCACAAGCCCACGGGGTGCATTCACGCTGACGATGACCTGGTGAACCGCCCGCTTGTGAGGACAAATCGAAGCAGACAATCAAACAGCGCAGTGCTGCGCTTTTCACTTTCGCGAAATATATAAATGTTGTGTAACTATTGTCCAAAATTCCCGCAATTTTTTTCATCAATCAATCAATTTCCCGCAGGTGGCGAATCATGCGGCGAGCAGCAGTCGTGCGCCGAGGACAACGCAGGTGGTGGTGGTGGCTCGTCACCACCGACATCGACCGATATTTCACGTCGTCCATCGGCCTCGTCGAAACACGCGGCAGCATCAGCTGACAACAACAACGATGACGACAGCGGTGGCGGAGGTGGCGTGACGCAACAATCGTCCGAATCACCGAAGGCGCTCAGACCGGAGTTCAAGTTTAATCCGGCGGCGCCCGCTTTCGCGCCCAGCGCCACCTGCAAAAGGACAGGCAGCACGAAGAGAAGCGTGTCGCCGTCGTTGGTTAGTGACTGGATGGATATGGTTCGTCTGGAGTGGTTGGTGGCGTACTTGGGGATCTTGTCGACTGGACATGCAGAGGCCATCTGAGAAAGAAGCTCCCAGTTATTTGTAATATTAGTGGTCAACTCAAGTGGTCAAATCACTTCGTCAAATCACAGCAGCGCCGAATGAGCGCGAGAAATAATACATGGCATTCGGGGTGAGTTGACGACTGTACATAGTAAGTTGACGAGGTGATTTGACCACTGTAAGTTTCCTCGTTCTGGTTTGCTATTCATGTTTTTCACAATTCTTTTATCGACTGTTGAGTGCAGTTAGAGGTCGGTTCCTAGGAAGTCGATGATCGGATTGTGTCCCTTGACCTATGACCTATTGTGTCTACCTTGACCTTGGCTTATGACTTAAATCAAACAAATTTAGAGATTTATGCGACTAATTTTAACTAGCAACTTACAAAGCGGATCTGATCCGATCACCAAGTTTGATGACACCCAGTGAGATTTGGTTTGAGTGTTACCATCCACAGTGCTTGCACAGCGTGACACACCGATGTTTCATCCGCAGTATATAAGCACGTTTGTTCAGATTCCACCGGATCCAATGATGTCGCGTCCAGCGCGTGCTCCGCCGGCCGATTCGTCGATTGTCGCCTGGGCACCGGAACACAACACGAATGTCGTGAGCACGATCACATCTGGCAAACAACACAAGGACAAGACGACCAAGACTGCCGCCGTCAACAAAATGCCGGCTCCTGCTACCGCAGCTAGTGGTTGGTTCATGGGGAGGGGTGGTTGGGTTACCATGGTGGTGTTGGGCTATTGTCGACACGTATTTTAAGTTGTTGATATAGTTACCAAGGCGAGGGACGTCATTCGTGTTTGGGAAATGGGACCATTTTTTGTTGCTGTAATTGAAAGCTGCGATCAACCCAATAACTGTGTCCCCGGTGTCTTGTATACGCAATCACGGATACATTTTACTTCCATTTGTCAATAGCTCGTTTGACCAGTGAAAATGTTTCAATGATTGCATATATACGACCACAATTTTTGCGTTTGTCTGCGGCGATAAAAATTTTACCACTCGAGCTGCCTTATGTCAATCAATCTGACCTGGTTCAAACCTGACCACATTTGGTCGTCCCACATTTGTTGCTCGCATCGTAACCTGCACGAACAGTCCTGCCTGCATTTCGCCACACCATACCCAACATGTACATACATATGTGTTTCAGCAAGCAACGCGCTGGGCTGGTCGGGTGCCCTGTTCCCGATCCCGAGCATCTGGGACCCATCGGCATCGGCGCAACTCACCAAGAACTCGTGGGTGGCCGCTGGATTCTCACCGATCACACCTGAAACGGAGACCAAGCCACTGCCTCACGTGACGACAACGACGCAAAAGAAGAAGAAGAAGAACAAACAATAATGATGATGATGAATTGAGCTGGTGATGTTTCACTGTGAGGGCAGGTGTCACACTTGAGTGATTGGATGGTTATACACATGTGGTTTGGGCAGATCCGATCTTCAGTTTTGATATCGGCCGCATTGATTGTATGTTGGCGAATGTATTATATTCGGCAGGGGTATGCGTGTGTCAAGTTGGAGAATGGGGTTCATAAACGTAAATACGGGGTTCGTGGTGAAATAAAGCAGAAGCCCTTTCTTCTTCTGCAAGCTTTTGCCTCCGAGATGGCGTTCCACATATATCGGGGGAAATAGTAGTGATTCCACGATTGATACCCACACTTGGCACGTACATACTCGGCATGTCTTCATTGTGGTGTGCAGCTAATCTTAGTCGTGTTGTTTGGTCACCAACCCTATAACTTGTACTTTGCTTGAAACATCGGTAAGCTTGGTCAGATCCCTGGGAATCCCATGTACCTGCTGTTGTGCATAACTGAGTTCGGTTACAGATATATGTATGGCTCACTATTTGTGCTCTGTGCGTTTCTATGCAACTTGAAACTTGCTTATTAATCGTATGTGTGTGTGTGTTACGTTTGGACCGATATAATCAATAATATGGTTCAATTCATACTGAAATATTCGAATGGCTGTTGTTACCATCACAGATCTAACAGATGTAGGCTTCCTTACCTGCAGTGAGGTGCCTATAATTTATGGTTTGTTCGTAAAGATTGGTCTGAGATACTGTACATCCAGAAGGTTGGCTTTTTCTACTGAAATATTTGGGGCATAAACAAAGTTGTTGTTGTTTTTGTCCCGATTATCTGGCTGGGCTATCCCCTGTACCGCTATTTGTGCGTGTATGTGAATCGATGTAAGCGATGTTTTTGTCATTGAAAATGATTGAAGAGCTGTAATAATGCCCGTTTCTGAAGTGTGTCATCGTGATGACGCGATGTTTGGTTTTGTGTGAGTCACACACTGAGAGAAGCTTTTTATATCGATGTCGTTTTTTGGTGAACGTTATATGAATGTACACACGAAAGGAAGAGAGAGAGACAGAATGTTGAGATAATGGAATAATAAAATGCTGGAGCTGCTATTTATGTACTTGGTTGAATTTCGACTACGACGACTAGGATATACATACATACATATTATACACATGCAGTATGGAAACATCAAATAAGAATGAGATCAATTTGCGTGAAAGCGTTCCAAGATGAAAACATCAAATATTGCAATAGCACGCTGACGCACATCAACCGTCGTAGCGGCTGTGTCAGCGCAATTCGTCAACTTTGGTTGTCCTTCAACCCAAGCAGCCGGAAGTCAGCGCCAAAAAATACACTGTACATGCGCGGCATTAGGTTGACGACGAAAGTTGACGCTGTGCGTTGACGACATGAGTATAAGCCCTGTAGCTGCCAATATTTTCTTTCGATGGCCAACCGAATCCGTCGCAACTTTTGCCGGACGTGGAGGGGGAGAAGCTCCTCAACGTTTGTTTTAATCTCAAGTATTTTGTGAACACTCGCTGCGCATTTCCGCCGATGTTTTAACGTCTTGTTTGCCTAAGTATCCCAACAAAGTTTACATGGCTAAAAAAATATGTAAGAGCATGCACGTGTGGAGCACTAAATCTGTGTAGGGACTAGACCCTCTGTTGTTCCTCGTGCTGCGCGACTCGTTGCAGTTGCAAGATGAGTCGCTTAAAGTCCGGGTCACTGATTGTCGACAGTCGTCGCATGAGCCAATCAGCGATGAGCTCCTTCCCTCCTCCGTCCTCCTCCACGCCATCCTCTTTGCCATCCTCCACCTCATCATCGATCATCACCATTCCGCCATTGTGCTGTGCGCATTCAGTGTTCTTCACGATCACCGACGGTGGTGCCTCGATGAGACGGACGGGGGTGTACTCCTTGCAGTTATGCACCTCGCCCGTGTACCACGCTTTGAGCACATTGTAACCCAGAATGACCACTTCGAGCGTCGTCACAACACTGATGCCTGCAACGCAACGCAACTCTGTCGGGATTTACATCAGAAAACTGAGTGTTTATGCTCATGAGCACCCTCTGAGAAGGCAGAGTTCATGGTGGCTACGGACAAAGCACCAAGTGGAGAAAAAGACCGGGGGACCAGGCAGTGGGTACTGAAGGCAGCTACATATCTTTGTTATAAATATGAAAAATGCCCGCGTCAGAAGGCAAAACAGTGGAACATGGCTAAACTTCCGATACAAAAGAGTTTGGCACATAAAGATCCCCAACAGAACTTTTTTGCAAACGCGCCCTCCCCGCGATTAGGCTTAGGCTTAGGTTTGAGATTGTGTGTTTGGTTTGGGCTCAGGCTTAGGCCTACATTGCCCTCATCAAATGTATAAGTGGCTGCTGTCTTTGAGGAACCCTCAGTTTTGGTCCCCGCTGTTTTGCCCGGGACACACGCACACGCGCGCGCATGCGCTTTGCGGATCAGGCAATGCGTTTCAGGACGTTCTCGCAAAAGCACTGTCAGCATATCTCATTCATAAAGCGCCGCAATTGCACTTATTCGCCAGGTTCGATGACAGCACTCAAAATAGTGGAGTTCGCTTTATTGTACGCACCAGGGTGCAGGGCGTAGAATATCCGTACAATCAAACAAAGTGCGTCTCATGATCTTTCAAGCAATCAAATCAATAGACTCACCCAACCACAATCCCATTGTGCCACCGAGATCGGCCAAAACGTTGACGAACTGAAAGCATTGCGTCAAGTCTTCGCACTTTTATGTTGCATTTTGAAACATCAGCCGGCAAGTCACCTACCGTGTACGTTTTAGTCTCTTCCAGTACCTCATAGTTCAACTGTTGATAGAACACTTGTACGAGTGCGGCGTTTTTCCTGATAAACAAAATTATAGTGATTATGATCTTGGTCACAAACGAACTAACGACGGCGTGGTGCACCGCCAGTTTGTACATACATGCTCTTAAATCCAGACTGGTCAGCAGAACAAAACGCGTTGAAGAATAGAACGCCTCGGTCTGTCTGGCGAAAGCAGGGCGACAGAGACCATTATTACTCTGCACGCAGTACATGATTCAACGGATGGTCAACGACTTATTACGCACTTTAGGGCCGAACCACAAAAACGAACCGGTACGATTCGAGACACAGTTGGTCGTCCTGTTTACAATCACCAACTTTGGCAGCACCCGACGGCCAGGACGCTGTGGAGAACGAGGTGCTGTACGTGACCTCGCTGCGAAAAGGAATTGATGATGTTTCAATGTTCGACATAATTATGGAATACAGTTAACGATTGTTTGGGGGAAATAGTTTGCTTGTTTTTTTTGGAGAGGCAGGCTTCAATTCTTGAACAAAAGGTTAATTCATGGTACATAATGAAACATCTATACCTGCACGGCTGTAGACAGCGACAGTTCTTGAATTCCTTCACCAGTGACTTGATTTCGGTCTCCAGGCATTGCCCTGCAAATTCAGGCAACGGTCACGTGATGTTTCGCAACCGCTTGTTGTGAGACAACAGCGGGATAAATACATACAGTAGGTGCACCACCCACTTGCAACCGGATCCTCTGGCGAGCATGTACTGGCGTTATTAGGTGCCGGATACCGGGGATCTCCACAGCCACATCTCGCAACCAATTGCTGCTGGAAACAACTGCGGTAGCAACCCTCGATCGAATAATCGTAACCCGAGAATATGTAGTTGTCAGGGATACCGTTGTCGCGTTGGTCGTGACACTCACCGTATGGATACGGTAGACGCACGTAGCCACGCTGTGTGATAATGTAGGGTGATGTTTCACAGCATGCAAGCTAGTCTTATTGCACGGTCATTGGCTGACCATGTATAAGACCATCAGAGCTTTTTCTAGACACGCGCTTTTTCCTTTTCACATTTTGAGTGCACCTAAGGGCATTCTAAACTTTGTTCGCGATCTTGTTGTTGGAATGAATGTTCTGTTGATTTATATTACCATCAAATCTTGCCCGTTCGGCATACAAATTCGGATTATGCAAAATTGGTGTGAGTTTCCTAACCCCCAAAGACTCGATCGATTGAGTGATTGACACACCTTTGGTGCCTTGGGTCAATCTTGAAATTTTCACATGTTTGCTTGCTAAAATTGCTTGTTAAAAAGGACCGCCTCACCTTGGTGCTTTGGGTCAATCTTGAAATTCTCACATGTTTGCTTGCTAAAATTGCTTGTTAAAAAGGACCGCCTCAACGTTTCAAAACCGTGGATATCAATTCTTAACCAGTGCAACAGCAAGGCTGATACAGTTAATTACTATGGTCAACCACATGTTGCGTCAACCACTCCAGAATTACCCTGGTGATTCCGAGTGAGGTCAACGATCCGAGTGGCACACTCGAGCCGTACGCATCCGGGAAGGGCATGTCGTTCTTGCCATGCACGGCCACTTGGATGCCGGCTGCATCGCTCGTTGGGAGGTAGTCGGATACGTTCACGTAGACCAACACGCGCAGACCTGTGGGCAACAATGAGATCGATAAGAGATACTAGCCCGCGCTTGTTTTTCGAAGCAACGCATGTTGGGGAAAGCTAGTCGTCCAGTTGCCTGAGAGAAAGAAAACGCAAATTATCGATTTTGCGATGAAGTGCACGGACTGAGTCAGGGTTTGGCCTGAGCCTAAGCCTAAGCCTGTAATAGTAAGTATTAGTAAGCCTAAGCCTAAGCCTAAGACCAAGCCTAAGCCTGAGGAAAAAGGAAGTCAATTTTTAAAATAGACTAGCTTATCCCAAAATGCGCCATCATCTCATGCATTAGTCACACTGACGATGACCTGATGCACCACGTCCGTCCACGAAACCGGAAACCGGAAAGACTCGAACCTCCGACCTCTCAGCCACCAGGCCTGGACAGCCAGTTGCTCTACCAACTGAGCTACGGGAACGCGGTCTGGCTGCGGCTCAAAGTTGCATTTACACCCATGCAACCGTGAAGCCACACTGTAAACTCTTCTATTTTACAGCCAAGAGAAAATAATAGCATCGAAAGTGGACATAATAATAATAGCATCGAAAATAATAGCATAGCATAATAGCGTGTGCGTGTGGGTGCGTTTTTGGTTTTCTGATTCCATTTTCCGCTCCCCCAAACTTGGGCTTTGTTGAGTGCCTACATACAGTACCGGGTGCAATTCTAGGCTGAAAGTTGAAGTCGCGTGCACGCGCGTGCGAAACAGTGCAAAGTATAGGCAAAAGTCGAAGTAACTTCGTGTGCATGCGCGTGCACGCGAAGTTTTGCGCGTGCACTGGCGTGCGCTCCCTATGTTTAGCACTAGGAAGTCGCGTGCACGCGACTTCAACTTTCAGCCTAGAATTGCACCCGGAACTGTATTGACAAACTTTCGACTGTTTCAAAATTTCGCAACGTGCGTGAAAGCGTAACCCCAAAAAAACGATATGCACAGTCGCTCTTCAGTTTTTGACCTTTTGGTGACGTGGGTTGCAGCCAGATGACCAAAACGGTAGCGATGTAACAAACCAGTTTCTCACCGATTATGAGTGAATAACATACAATGTGATTCAGCAAGCAGGTCACGAAATTTTATTATTTGTTATTATTTTGTTACGCGCAGCCGACGATCAGGAAAGAAGACACCAAACACAAAAAAAAAACCC
Organism: Rhynchonema sp. JSB1_4; assembly: GCA_030248065.1. NCBI lineage: Eukaryota > Metazoa > Nematoda > Chromadorea > Monhysterida > Xyalidae > Rhynchonema > Rhynchonema sp. JSB1_4. The sequence continues at coordinate 89,584 of JASAMV010004335.1, forward strand.
CCAACCCCCACAAACCCCACAAAAAAACAAAAAAAAAACCCAAAAACACCCACCACACCCCCACCAAACCCACCCCCCACCACCCACCCGAAAGAACCCCCCCCCCACACACACAAACCGACCCGGCTAGGGTTACGTGATCAGATGTCGCTACAGAAATGGGTTTTTAATTTCAGCGTCAGCTTAGATTTTGTTAACAGAAAGCACACGTTAAACCTATTGTGTGTAATCGTGCCGAAAACACCACCTCAAACACTATACGTAGCGCGGCATACTCACTTCTGATCCGGAGCGAAATGTGACTATTCCGCAACTTTTCGGGCCCGGAAGTTCAGGCCCGACTTTTTCAGGCCCAGTTGTTCAGGTTCGGCCCAGCATATTTGACCCATTTATGGGCTTAGGCTCCAGCCGGTCCTGAATCGGCCGGGCCGACCTGTGCCACGGGAATGAACCGTCGCACAATAAAATGTCACGCATCCCTCGGAATGAAGTGACACCCAAGCGTCTTCCTGTGTCGGCGAGCCGCGAGACTCTTTTCGTCGAAACGCAAACAACCTAATGTTTCAAGCTCTTCCCCGTTTTTGTTAGGGTTAGATTTAGGCCAATGGGTTTGTTTCAGATTTGGCGAAGACCATAACTACATACTTTGGAATAAGGGCCGTTTCTGGAGTTGATTTACTCCGTTGGTATTTAGGATAGTTACATCGTGGGATACATCGCCCTGTTGGTTTGGCACACTTCGGCATAGTCCAGCAACAGACAGGGGACGTTCTGAGATGAGATACTTCGGTTCGTCGTGGTATCGTCAAGATAATAAAAACACATTGTGCCATACGAGAACGGTCAAATATTCTTCTGTTTCGAGCATTTGTCATTTCATTTGAGGAATAATGGTGCACAATACAGCTTGCCACAAGTCAATTCAAATTGAGGACCCCCGCAAAATCATTGGGTGAATAGAATCTGATACAATTCGCCTTCGAATGAACATCACAATACTAGCAGATTGGCTCAAAGGAAACAAAGCTGTCTCGGAACGATTTCCAGCCGCGTAAATTTATAAACGTTCATAATGTTGGTACGATACCTTCTGGACTAATTGTGGAGTAGTTAACGGTGTTCATTGACACTCCTGGCGAAACCAGTGATGAGCATCGGGACAGAACCCGACACGACCTGACTCCAGTTAATTTTGTTCGGCTATGTTCGAATTTGGGCTGAGAAATTCTTTTGCACTTCGGATTGGGCCAATGGCCATCAGTGGGTGAAACACATGCTTTTTGCACACGGTCAATGACAAAACAATCACTTTTGGAATATGACTGGAATACAGTACTTTGGAACCGAAAACATGAAAACTGCGCGTCAATCACCAAGCAAACCTACATTACTTCAGCCAGGTGTACATGTAAACGATGTGCGTCAACCACTCCACAATAAGCCTCAGAGTGGTACATAGCAGTGATCGGTTGTGTGTGCGTGCGTGAAACGTCAGCGTCGTCTCTTCATGAACGGATCGACGTCAAGCAACGCCAAATTCATGCTCCTCCGCATGCCGGACATGCCACGACGCCAGCGCACCAGCGGCGGGCCGAGCGACCCGTCATACATTCGGCGCGTGACCCGTTTGCCAATTACACCCTCAAGACTGTCGGGATCGAAGAACAACATCGGACGGCCGTGCAGAGCGAGAGTGGCCGGGGTGACCAATAGCAGTAGCAGGACGAGCGGGCAATTCATTGTATTTATATTTATTAAATGAACATGGGTTTGGAGTGACGGAATTGTATTTGTATTTTGTTTGGTCAGACAGAACGTTGGCCGCCTTCTGCAAACAGCAAATCAATTTGTGTGCTATTTGTGGGCACGTGCAAACGCATAACGCATATTACGTGCACAATGAGCAAATCCATTTGGCAATCTTGTTTCTTACAATTTTTTTTTTAAATTGTTTAATTTTATTCACTATATAGAATATTCACTATGTACAGCACGCTGCATAAAAGCGTCAAACCGTAAATTGGTCACTATGAACGTCGCAGCGGGTACGGTACTGTTGGGGAACGATGAACAAAATTGGCTACAATGGTGATTTCATACCGGTTTGCGGCTTGTTTAGCATCGTTTTGAGTCTGAAACATGCGGTTGTGAAAAACAGTAACAGTAAGTTTTGGGTTGATATTTGGTTAATTTTGACCCTCTAACAAATTTGTTCACTTTGTAGAGGGCACTTTCGGCGGTTAGGACCCTATTCAGAAGAGAAAGTACATACATATTTACTATACACCAGAATTATTCACTGTGGAGGTTTAGAACACGTAGAAATTCGGGGACTGACGATTATAGTTCACTATGCAGAGGGAATAACCAGAGGTTCACTATGTGAAGGTTTGACTGCATACGGAATCACATACAAACGTCAACGACGCCTTTTCGAGAGGTCATGCACCGCATAAATGAGCTCACCGGCTAAATTTAATCAAAATACGCCTGGGAATGCGTGCAATGTTCAAAAGTGAAGTGGACTCAAAAATTATGCTCGCCAACAGGATACAGGATACCTAGGTATGCAGGGTAGGTGTACATCTCTACTGGAACCGTCATGCACAAGTGCGCGCGCTTGTTGTCCTTGACGAACCAGCATTCCATCGTTTCCAGTTCCGCTATCCCTTGAAGCGATCAGAAAAATTGTGACTAGCGTTAGGTAATGTAGTACATACAGATCTACGAGTAAGTTTGGGGGTAGGGGCCAGCGAAAACCGAGTGCCCCGGCTTGGCACGCGGGTGGTGCGGGTGACCTTTGTATAACACACAGGCATATGCGCCCCGCACCCACTCCCCCATCTGCTGCATCATTGTGAACGACAAGTACAAGAGGTTATCCGTTCCTCCCCGATCGAGTCACTATAAAGAAATGAAATTGTACCGTGTATACACCTAACCGAGCCGCAAATATACACGCAGATACATACATAGCCCCGCAAAGTGGTCATGGACAATCTTCTGGTAGGAACTGTATGGGTGAGTCTGCGGCACGCGATTGGTAATGGAAACGCAAAAATGACAGTGCGCATCGGCCGTTTTTGATGCGTCAATTTTAGTAGCGTTTGGCTTGTATTAGGTCCGAGAGCTTGTTTTACAAGTGTGTGGTGTGCGGCGTTTTTTCGTCGGTTTGCGAGTGGTCTTTCTGCCTACATTTATTTGAATTGTCTTGGTTTACGGCAGTTCTTTTGCGTGTCCAGCTTTGAAATTTGAACACGTCGTCAAGCACTTGTGACACAATGTTTATATCACGCAATAAACACAACCCCTCGAAGAAAAATTTTTAAGAGCAAACATTTCGCAGCCGGAGCCCTCCCCCACAAACACGAACCATGCCCGGGCCCGGCCCTTGTCGTCAGTCGAGTCTCAGACCGGTTCCAATTGAACGTGTAACAGTTGCCGAACTCAGCGTCGGCGTGCAGTTTGAAGTCGCTGAAACACGCCAGCCCATAAAGTATAGTTCGGTTTTCTTACACGCGCGTGAACAAATGAATATTGCAGGTGTGTATACATAAGTTTGTGTAGGCATTGTACTAAACGGGCGTGGTTGAACGGACGGTACATAAGTGAAAACATCTGAGATACCGATTGAGGTTATTTGTATTTGCAACAGAGAAATCATGCCCATTCTGAACACCAGTATTGGCACTGGCACTGTGTCACAGCGGGGCTAAAACCAGCGATTTTTTCAAAAACGGCAGCCACCTAAAGCATGATATCCCCATAGTGTGGCGTTAACGAACTTCATGGGCTCTTTGGAGTTTCATGCGAAAGTTGTGCATGTTCGCTGACGATGACCTGGTGCACCTGCTGACAAATGGTCGAAGCCGCGGCAACCAAAAAAAATTCTGTTACTCAAATTACATATATTGCAGATTGCTTGGTTATTCACACATAATAAACACACAATTTTTAATTCTCGTTTTGCACGAAAAACGTTTCCAGGCACCTGAAATAAAATTAATTAAAAAGCGCGCCAACTTGTGGATGCTGCATTGATCGCCCGAATATGAGCATTTGAGTATCATTTCCTCTTTCTGATATCCGAGTTGCACCCGATCCTCCAAAGGCAGCGCCGCAGTCGCGAACACCAAGTTCTCCTTGCCTTTGGTCGTGATCGCCAGCGAATCAGTCATTTCCTGTGAGCAACAGTGGCGGCTGGCGGGTCCATCCAGCTTTTGGCAAAGGGAGGGGCCAAATCCAAAACGTCATTTTAACTGGTGCTTGTTCCATTTTTGAAGAGTCATTTTTATTCAGTGTTTGTTTAGAATTTCGGAAAGACAAATTCCATCAAAAATGCGTGTATCTGAGGCGCGAAGCGCGCGATTTTTGGATTTCTGAAGTGCATCAGAGCGAAAATCCTGTGGTTCAGGAATCCTTTTTCCTTCTTATTCTGAACGGTGGCCCCCTAGGCGCCAAATAGACCAAAGGCGAAGGCCGTGGTCCCTGGGCCAACCCTGGATTCGCTCTTAGTGAGCAATGTCAGGTCGTATTCACAAAACGAGTTTTATAGTGGCGTGCGCTTTGTAGACTTGTTGGTCGGATCTGATCGTTACGCAGGCGGATCAATATACGTATCCATTATGTCATGTCATGACGTTTTGGAACAAAGACATTTGCTGAAGATTCTGACTTGCACGCGCGCGTGTGTACAAATTGTTGGTCGCTATGGTCTGTGAACAATTTTTACGCTGGTCGAAATCGGTGTAGTGTCTGGTGTCATGCAACTATATATAACAGCAGTCAGCAAAGCTTCGTGCTTGTAAAAACAATAAACACTGAACATTTTTGCGCTAATGCAGTCAGGCGCAAACTTGTTTCGATCACTGTTGAAAACACAACGAAATAAAAAAAACGACAGAACCAACCGAAAATCCCATAGCTTTGTTAACAGCGGCAGCAACAGTTGTGGTGGTTGTCGTTGGACCAGGCGTGGTTACGGCACCTGTGAATTCGAATTACAGATTTCGATAAAATGATGGTCAAACGAATTTACACGGTTGCCGTCATTTCTCTAGAAGCCCAGCGCTTCGATTTTTTCCGATATTGAACCCTTTGAGGAGCTGTTAGAAGAGGTTTCGCTTTGGTAGGAGGGGGCTTCCAATTTTTTAAGGTGCATTTGAGAAAACATCAGCGCAGCGAGGGTGATTGCACAGCAGACGCTAACAAATAATATGCGTCAATCCTTCTGCAGGGTGATACAAGTCAACCGTTCTACAGTTAGCCGTAAATTCAAGCCATCATGGGAGACGAACCAGTGAGCATTTGTTCAACAGTGTTCACCGTTTTGTCTCCCTGCACACAAACGTTGAATTCGCTGTTGCAATAGCATCGGGCCTGATCGGCCCCAATCTGCTCATCATCACCGTCGGCCGATTCCACAACCGTGTCCGGCATTGAACAGTAACCCTGCGACGTGCATTCATTCTGGTCGCAAACGGTTTTCGTCCACGATTCAACTGAAACATCAGAGCCTCGTCGTGAGAAAATTGATTTGACAGCGCTTCGTCCTCAACTGCCTGATAGCGTAGCGTAGGATGAGCACACCTGAACAGCAGGCTTCTGTCCTGCCTGACATGAGTTGGTATTGGTCGCACAATATGAGAATCCATCCCCCAGTATAGGGATATTTGGTGATTTTTTTCAAATTTCACCAGGTTATGACAAGCACTTCGCATTCTTATCCGTGAGAAGAATGAGAAACGCACGTGTGCAGAGGTTTCACTAAGAATTCTACTCAACCAAAAATGGTTCGGGGTTGGGTTTGTGTTACTGTAGTTACGTATAGTCCACCCATTAGCTGATGACACTTTTTGTCAGCTGAAAAGGTTGACAGGTGCCAGTGCTGTTCCGGTTCCGGTTGGCTTATGAAAAAGAAAAGAAAGAGAAATCGGTTTTTTATTTTATTTTTGTGTGCCGTTTTCTCTGACATTGCCTTGCGGAGGAACAATTTCTATAACGGAACCTGAACCCTCCAGACAAAAGTGCCATGAGCTGATGGATGGACTATACTTGTGTGTGAAATCGATATACAACACACACACACGGGGATCACTTCCGATAAACAAAGTGCGAAAAGGGAAAAGAAAGAGAAAATAATTGCTTGTCAAAACCTGGTTCAATATAAAAAAGATAGCCAGAAACTCCTCTTGACAATGCAGGAAAAATAGGGGGATGGATTCTCATGTAGTCATTGTGCGACCCATAGATGTGAAGAGTGGAGCAGGCACGCTTTGGGTTACTGGCCGTGTCCTCAGAATAACCAAATACAGTATGCCCAAATTACCACAAAGCAAAAAAACCGTCCCCGATCAACGCACTGGCATAACAATCCCAAACGCGTTTGAGTCGTGACGCCCAAATGCAATAGCAGTCGGTTTTGAGTCTGTCCTCACTGAGTGGTGTCGCGTCATCAGGACTGAGCGTCATACACATTCCGGGCTTGCGTTTGCCGCTCACTGCATCGAACATGCACGCGCACGGCGATTGCACTGGTTGATAGGCACGGGGACGGGTACTCCCTCAAAACAATTGTTGTGGTCAGTTATGCTCTAATTTGGAAGTCGAATCGGATTGAATCGGTCTAATTGTTGATGGTCGCGTGACTTTTTTGCCACAAAACCAACGTTCTCGTTGTTAGAAATCATGGCCTATCAGGTGATGTCGAAATGTTCGAAATACAAAACGTCCCGTAATGAACATCGAATCGATCACCCGCACTAAGTTTCGTACGGTCACTGTGGGCTAATTATGCGTTGGTATTTATACGGCTGCTCAGGAGAAACAATGAGTCAAGCAAAATCCGAGAACCCACAATCATACTATTGTCTAGCGCGCGCTGCCAGGGAGAATCGCCCGCTAAGGATCGGTCGTTTTGCATGTGTGCTACAACCTAACCCACACCTTTTCAAATTACGCCCTTCATGGGCAATTGTGGCTTTAACATTATTTCTCTGTGAAACACCGTTTTGGGGTGGGATTCCCATCGACAATGCACGTTTAACCGATTCCGATATAGCGACTGCGCTGTGTGATGGCGGTATGAATAATAAATAAATTCCGACATGGCTCTGACTCAGACTAACTTCGAGTTCGTGTTGTTGATGAGGATTGCATTGCGTTCTCCATCATAGCCAGCTGAAACATCGGGAGACGATCATAAAGGTCCAACTAGAATACAATACTTCGCACTTCGCTTCATGAGAGAACAGAGAACACTTTCTCACATTGGCCCACTTGCTCTCGAGCGATCAGAAACCAATCCAGAACTTGTTCTTTGTTCTCTCAAGCAACCGAAAAGCCATCAACTTTAACGCAACCGTCACCGTAAAACCCCCTGCATATATATCGCTTCATCGCACTTACCGAGGAACTAACTCTCTTGAACTTCTTGAAACACATTTTTCTATGTTTTTTAAGTCGGCAATAAACAAAAAAATTTAACTCGACTCACGGTGCTCTGCGCGCTTTCCACATTTGCCAGGAGGCTCTTTTTGAACGGATTCAGGTTGCAGATCGTGACTGCGGGAAAGGGCGCTTGTTCGAAATTCAGCTGAAGGAGCGGCGTAGTGATATGAGGCAAGCGATTTCTTTGTTCAATCTGAGTATTATAGTCAGTGGTGAGGTGTATTTGGTGGGTTTTAGTGCGAAACTTTCCGAACGAGCCAAGAAAGTGTGAATTGCCGTACTTTACGTCTGCGTCGAAACATTTTTTCAAGGCAGAAAGAACTATTTCATCAGAATGCTGTCGTGTGACGGCAGAATGATATATCGAAGCACACCGAATCTAGCTGTGGAGCTTGCAGGCATCGCTGAAACAGCCTAAAATTGCAGCTGGCTGGTACTGTATGTACTGTGCGTGCCTTGTAAACAGACTGGTTGGTCACACAGAACACACCGTGTTCTCACCTTTATATCAACCGCCTTCTCAAACGACAAGAATTTCGCGAACACATTGCCCAATTGAATGGTCATAGCGGTCAGACAGACCACAACGACCACCACCCAGAATCGTCGACTGATGGACGTCGGTGCGGATGCGGCGTGTGATATACCGTGAGCGGAGGAAGTGCGCAGTGATTCGTGGGTAATCTCCTTGACGTGTTGGTAGCGACGACGTTTGGGTGATGTCATAGTGGTGAACTATGTCTATTTGCTGTCGATTATTATTGTTCCGATGATGGTTTTGGTGATGTTTCACTTCCCTTTGTCGATTTGTGGCAGAGTTTCTGTCTGAAACATCAGCCATGCTCAGATGCGGCGTATGCCATGGAATCAAACTTTGTGACTTGTCCTTGGATCTACAGTATTGTCTTGGCCAGTGACTGTGAAGGAATATTTTTGATCAGCCTAGCGTGATCGAATTTTGATTACGTATTGGTTGGATCATGTGCATGGGAGCATAAATTAAGATAAACAGTTAAAAAAATGAAAAATGCATAACCAGCGAGTTTTTTCAATTTGCATTTGAAGCTTTCAATTTGTTTTTGGCAAAATCATTTGCCCGTGCGCTTATGCACTCCACAAGACGTGAGGTCGGCAACGTGCACAGTGGAAGCATTTTATGCAGTCTTTAAACCGGGCAACCGGATATCGCATGCTCTCAGAATCCGGCCTTTCGCAATAAAATGTGACTATATACGATGAGTGATCACAAAAACATCGTTCAAACAAAATGAAATGCGTTTAAATTGTGAGAATTATTTTTTAAAAATTTGCTTTCGGGAACAAACTCGAGCTTGTGCAGACTTACGCTCCCCCTTTTGATCAGGCAACGGCAGAACATTTTGGTAGGGAATCCAACCAGCTCGTCAACCAACATCCATGTCTGAAACGTTTCACAAAAGTTTCATCTGTCAGCGAGCTGGTTCTTGTCTCAGTCTCACTGCCTTTCATGATCAAAAGGGTGAGCGTAAGTCGGCACAAGCTCGCGTTTGTTCCTGAAAGCAACTTTTCAAAGACAAATTCTGACAGTTTTAACGTGGTTTATCTCGTTTGATCGTTGTTTTTGTGACCGTTGGACATAAACAGTCTAACTGCGTAGTAAAAAAGCAAGCATGAGATATACGGTTTCCCGCTTTAAGCCGCCTCTTGATCAAAGAGAACAAAGTTTTATGAACGAAAATTGAGTTGAACCTTGAATGACCAGCAGATGGCCACCCACATTTACAGTACATTTTAACGTCAGGCCAATTTCGGTTCCTTCTTGCAAAGCCTGGGTCACTACTCTGCTATAATGGGCTTCAAATGGGGTGATTCAGCGTGCGGTATCTTGTTTCTCGTCGAAGTAGTGCTTGCCTCTCCAAGCATAGTTCCTTCCGGAACAAACGGAATTAGGCACGGAATGTGCATGCTGGCAATGAATTCATGAAAATCGGATTTGACGTACACTGTGGTTGATGTATGGTACGTCAGTATGTCTTATTGTAACACCGCTGAATCATGGAGAAAACAAACGCTTTTCGTTTATAAGGTTCATCTTGTGCATAACTGAGACGTCCTTTATGAGGAATAAACAACAAATAAATCCCACAAGAAATCTAAGGAGCAGCTTTGAACAAAAATGTGAGCGCTCACTTTGTTTGCATATGTTTTTGGCAATTCGGGGTGTGGTGGTTAATGACAGCTATAACCCGCATAATGTTAGTCACACCAGTGTTCGGTCAAAAAACACAGACACCTGCCGTCGCTGCAAGGGTTGACAGAACGACAAATTTAGATGAATTCACAAACAACCGTAAATTTGAAAGCAGTTTCTACGCTGGTCAAAATTAGGCGTCCAACTGTATTGCAAAATATTGACAAGTTGGGGCAGGCCTTCAAATTTGACACCAACGCTCTGACGACCTCTGTAATTCTGGATTTGCTTGTTCGCATGACTGGGCGCATAACAAGGTTTCACAGACATGGGGAGTTTTACTTCACCACCTGTATCATGTTAAAAGTCTCAATGACTTTTCAAGACGAATTTTGTTCGCACAATCGTTGTTTGTCAGTAGGTACATTGTACATATGTGACACTTTTGTGAATTTCACCCATGTATTCATGTGGTATAACGCGGGTGCGATAAAAAATAGAAAAGTCGTACTTAGGACCCCGCACATGATGATCCTAGTGTCAGGTCAGATGTTGGGTACAAAACGTGCTATACTGCTCGGAAATGTATTTCGTGCTGCAGCACAGAGCCTTCCAGCCACAAGGTAACCAGTAAAACACAGTTGTTTGTGGAATGATGAAGACAGATTTATGAGATTCGGGGACAAACTCATCGCGATGGATGATGCGAGTGCGCCCCCGGCCATCAAAATGTGGCGCGTTTGTTTTGACGGAGATATTGGCTCTATGGCGGGGGAAAGATGTCGGGTACCGCATATGGTGGTTTCTCACTTGACTTGGGAAGCCTTATCTCTCTTGCTTGCTCGGTGTAGGTCATGAGATAGAGTTGATATTGTAACCTGAAGCGCTGACAAAGAAATCCTTTCAATTGGACAGATTACCATCGATATGATTTGGTCAGGTGAACGTCCAATGAACGGTGTACCAGCTGTATGGCATCTTTCTGCGGGCTGTTATTGTGTCTACAGTCCAACCTCCACATGGTGAATCAATTCGAGGCGGATATTCGCTCAGTACAGAATATGCTCGCCATAAGTACAATAGTGCACTGACTGTGTGCAACGAAAGGCTTTAGAGCACTTAGGTTGGGGACCGCAAGTTCACTACAGCAGAATGGCAACCAAAAAGTTATTTTTAGTAAGGGAAGACAGTGCATTTCGGCACAGTGCTACAGTTCACATTACACACTTATCAAGACTCCAATCGGCTTGGCCCAGCGCTCTGGACTCCACAGTTCCGGATTTTTTTCGGTCTCCCGGGAACGAAATTTGAATTTAATGCGAAAATTGACTTTTTTGTCTTTTAGAGAACGGCGGCTGGGGAATTCAGTGTGCCATGTGAGTGGACTAAAATCTGCGAGTCGACCGAAAATGGCGGCATTTATCACGCTTTTTGACTTATTGTGAAGTGGTTGACATACAGTATTTGACTAATATACTTGTATTCGAGCAAGACACACAATATAACGAGGTGTCAGTCGAGTGTGCCGACAATTTGCGTTAACCACTTCACAATCGGCTGCTTTGTCGGGTAATTGTGGCTTACCGGACGCACTTTATACCATAATGCCCAAAGCAAAAAGCCACTTGGTTAAAATTTATCGATAATCTACGAACGAGTATTCCAGCACCTAATAAGGAAGTTTATGTGGGACTCTGGCTAAAAAACGGCTGATGCAAACACCTCGGCGGACTGATTTTTGCGAGTGGCTTTTTAAATTTAGTTGCAAAGTGGCTCAATTTATTAAGAGCGACTTTTGAACGTCGGCCAAAAACCAAAGTGCGGTGATTGGCCAAGATGAATGAGTTGTGATACGAATGGTTGCTGCCAGCCGCAGATGCTAACGAAGTGATGTTCTTTCTCCCCTCTCTCGAAACGGGTGATTATGCAAACAAGACAGCGTTTGAAAAACAGCAACAAAAAGAACTGTTGTAGCAACTTTTCCCACAGGATTTGTAGTTTTTTTTGGCATTTTGCAAGTGCCTGTTTTGTCCAGCGTAAAAGTTGTTTTAACGGTATGGCTTGTGCTAAGCGCTGAAAGGTCGAGAATGGTTCAAAGTGAAATAAAATTTAGTCTTATTTCAGGCTAATTTGTTTCAATAATTTTGTTACAAACGACGTCAAGGCGGGCACTTTTGAAGAAACAAAGCTCATTTTTGTTGCGTTTTTTTCGCCACCTGTTTTACAACACCATGGCTGCCTCACTGATTCAACACATTTAGCTTACTTTTTGGAACGTGGGCATAAAATGGAATTGATGTTTTTGGTGTGTGACTGACAGGCAACATAAACAGATGACACAACAAAAAAGTGCAGAGAGGGGTCAAGTCAAATGTGTTCCAAACCAAGAATCATTGATCTTGGTGAGTAGGGTCTGTATTCCAAAATGTTCAAAAGCGCTCAAAAATAAACTAGCGTCGAACATGACCACACATCATAATTATTAATGAACGCGTTGAAAGCTGTTGGCTGCGTGAAACGTGAACAATTGCTGGTTCCTGAACCACTGGAAATATTGCCACCCACGTCAATCGTAGGATGGCATTAGCTAAGTTTGTAGGAGCTTTCCACTCAAGGCCCCCGCAAATAAATTGCTGGTAAGAATGAAAAGTAAAATTTCGGTAAATTTGACAACGAAAAGTGCCGATTTCCCATCACTTTCCGGTTAGTGCTTCGGGCCTGCAAGTGGAAAACTCCGGGATCAACATGTCAGTACCGTATTCTTCAACTTTTTTGTTTTGACGGAACGCCCGGAACCAGAGATGATCGTTTAATCTTCATCGTGTTGTGCTTGTTCGATCCCGACCGAGACGACCGGTCGAATGTAGCGGGTCAGCTGTGTTTCACTGTCAACATCTGCACAAGACCAAGAAAAATATTGTTTCGAACACATAACAAAAAAAGTGTCTGGAAGTTGGTTGCTGGATGTTTGTGCTTCGAGCACATTCTTCGAGAAATGCATTGCCATTCGTCAAGAATGCATGTTACAGGCATTTTATGGCAACATTACGTATATCCATTAACCCGATGTTTCATGATCAAAATACGGCGGTGGCGCAATCAAGAGTGGTAGAGCAAGAAACGGAGGAACTAAATCTAATCTGCATGAGCAAAATAAAAATTTCGATCTGAGCAAAACTATACGAAATCTACACAGCTGACAAATTGATTGTGCAACAGAGGATCAGGCCGCTCGCTTGTCGCAATATACAGGTGCAATGCAAACAACAGTTGCAGGCCATTTGTTACACGAGATGATTTATGATGGACCTTCGTCGTCACAAAAGAAGTCAACATTGTGCCAACATTACATAACTTGTAATCTGCGAAGCGCGAGAATGGTCCACCTTTATGTTCGTGTGAAACACTGACGATCTTTTGGTGACGGCCTTGTTGATCAAGAATGAAATGTCACGAAACGATCACGAGGAACAAGACATTATGACTCATTTACAGCGCATTATTTCTGGGCGTGGCTAAGAGCCTAATGTGACACCTCTAAAATAAGCCGGTTCGAGTACCAGCGGTGATAATATTGAGGTCGGTCGGTGTCCGGATCGTCAGCGTACGACGGCTAAAATTAATAAACTTTTCCTGTTCCTTTTTCTTTTTGTTTTTGGTTTTTGAGTGGTGCGTCGTACACAGAAACTGTGTACGCCCGTAAACGGGTGCTTGACACGTAATAGTACAGGTGCACAGGAAAATTGGGCCTTACGGCCCGGACAAAAGGGAACCCACAGAGCTCGGGCCAGCGGCCCGGCACACAAAAGACAAATGGGGCTTTTCAGCCCCAACAAAAGTTGGAAGACAGTTTATGGGTCCTGGCCACGGACCCGGGAAAATTCACAGTGCCTCGAGGGGTCAGATTCACACGTGTCTCAGCACAAAATTATTGTTCCAATTGATTCAGCTCTGCTTTCAGCGAGCTAAGGCCCAAGTTTTTGATTCAAGAAAATTCAAAGTCACAGAGAGCGGAACGGGCCTGGTGCACTTTCTATTTCTTAACGCGCGGATTCAAAATTATTTTCAGACGTCAATTTCAAGTTTTCACAAGGCTCACAACTGCCGAAAGAACGCTCCGAAAAAGGATAAGACGCAAAAAAAGCGAATGATCCCCGGTAGATCTCGAGTAGCGGAATTCCTGAGTTTTTATATTGGCCTTTGCCTGAATCACCCGTCTAGTCGGTGTCTATCCCTGTTTGGGTTATAAGAACACTTCGATGTTTTTGTTCCCAAGCTAAAATTGAGAATTGAAAGTTCGTTGCATCTCTTGTTTTGTACTTTTGATATATTTTCTTCATACTTAGCATACATTCCTTAGATACGGTGACCTATCATGTATTTCGAAATTCGCAACCCACCAATTTTTCCACATTCCAGCCTTCATGCGAACAACATCAAGTCCAAATGTTGTGTCTGCTTTAACTTCAATCCCGATGCCGAAAAGTTCCAATTCATTATCTTGGTCCCACTTTCTGTGGTTACTAAGTGACCGCACGTGCGGTTTTCACTGGTCTTCAGCCAAAACATGATTGTGCTATATCGAACCGCATCAATAATCTGCCGACACCAACATATAGGTGGTGCGTGGAAACCACGCACCTAATAATTTATGTATAATACACGTGCCATTATACATATACATATACATACAGTTTGTGACTTCACATTACATGACACGTAGAACGTTATTCAGTGGAGGTAGTGACAGAATGCAACCGCAATCAATATTGTGGCACTCACTCACATCGAAAATCCCGTTCCAGAACTTGACTGCACCTGAGCATTATGTTACTTTACAGGCTATGAAAAGAAAATGAAATGTGCATCATGAAATCACTGTTGTCATGCGACACCCCCCAAGAACGATATGACTCGCCTCGAGTCATTGACGCGTCCAAGTCCGTACCCGCGTGTGTCAATGTTCATTGTTGAGGCGATGTAGGTCCCGGCGAATTTAACACCGAACTCGACACCGAACCTGGTGTTTGCTGGGTATTGTACACGGGATTTAACACTCCAACCAACGAAGGGAAGTGTTGTTGGTAGGTATTACCTTGCCCTTGAGTGGGCATGCCGGGCGTAGCAACTTGTTGTGGTTGTTGGTGCTGCTGTTGAATCATGATCGCTCGTGGCGCGTACATGGGTGACTGGGGTGGCGGCGGCGGTGGGAAGCCGTGTGGCATGGTTCCCGGTGGCGGCGGTGGCTGTTGCTGATGCCAACCAGCTTGTGCTGCCTGAATGGCCTGTTGTTGTTGCGCTTGCAACTGCTGCTGTGCTTGCACATGTTGTAGTTGTGCCTGCACCTGCTGTGCGTGCTGCTGCTGCGCCTGTTGTTGGTGCGCCATGTAGGCCTGCTGCTGCCAAATTTGCCACGGCGCGAAACCGGGCTGCGCCTGATTCGACTGGGCGGCCTCGCTAGCCTGCAGTGCCATCTGTTGGTGCGACGGCTGGTTCCAGCTGGGTTGCTGGTTATTCGTCGACGCGTCGGATTGTTGGGGGCCGTCGAATCCGCCACTTCCTGTGATGTGAGCATTGCATTTCCCGAAATCTAAGCGTTGCCTAGATTTAAATGCATTTGAACATGTTAGATAGACGGACTTACGCAAATAGCGGTCAGCGTTCGCTTCGGCCTGAGCCGGACTTTCCAATCGCAAGTCCGCGAATCGTAGTTCCGGGCCACCGCCTCTCGACCTTCCGCCTCGAAATCGGGCTCCACGTCCCCTTCGTCCACGTCCACCCCCTAAATAATGTAGGCAAGGGTCCTCTGTCCTTGTTGGGAGCAAAGTTCAACTTTGTTTAATTTGTTGGAATTAGTAACCTCGTCCGCGCCCTCGTGTGCCCGTCAGCGTACCAACGGTAGCGATCGTTCGGCTGACCGGTGCCGCGCTTGGCATGGTCAGGCACTCGATGTCGACTTTCAGTCTGCCTGTACCTTCGTCGTACCACTCGTTGGTGTCGCTTGGTAGGGTCGCAACCGCATCGAAGTAGTTTTGATGCTTGCAGATCACCTGTAATTATTAGAACGCCTTATGGTACAGAGGTAATTCTCTAGGTGTCTTCTTAAGATGCCTGTTATTCAACTCACGCCATTATCGGAGGCCTCCTTCAAGTACTTGCGCATATATTCGATGTGGCGGATTGTGAATGCGTTCATTACATAGAAGTTGGCACATTTCGCACGCGTGATGGCCACCAGGTTGCGTTGTTCGTCATCCACGTATCCAACGTACTTACTCAACAGCGCTTTGTCGGCGGGAGGGTCGAGTTCATCCGCTTCGGCAGAGCTGCGTACGAAAGATGTGATGACGACTTGGGACTCGTTCCCCTGAAATATCAAGGCAATAAGTTATAACACAAGTCCTGTTGCTTCATTTCTTAATCATTCTTGGAATGTAACCTGCATCTTGTTCACCGTGAGATTCATAAATGGGTCGAATGGGACATCAGCGGCGCGTAGTTGTTTCACTATTTCGGCCCGTTGAGCCTCGTACATGCACTGAACACGCAGTACGTCAGGCGGAAGGGGTTTGTCGGGATCAGCGCCCTTTCGAGCCATTTGGATCTGCAATTGCATACCCTTATATGTGTTTATTGCTGCATCCAGATACACATCTGTGGTGTATGCTGGGTGTACCACGCATAAGGAATCAGCCACCGGTATACAGTCGTAAGCTAACCCCAAATTTGTTCCCTCGTTCAGTAGAACCGGTTCAATCGCTGAATTTACGACGCGCAAATTTAGTATTTGATCTTCTGGGTTATATATACCTGGGATAACTAAAATACTATACTTTTCGAAATTTTGCTGTGTGCCAACTACATATACACATGGGGTGTCAGAAATCGGTTGTTTAAAATGTGTTGGGATCATCTTCTCTGCCCGAGGTGCTAGTTGGGTTGTATGAATTATGGGTAGTTTGGTGGGTTTCGCGGTTCCCAAGTACTTCGGGTTTCTAAATAGAGCTATGCGTGCGTCTCCAAATTCAACGTAACCCTCATTCAGACACAGTTTCATAGCCGGTAGCTTACTTAGGACATCTGTGCCGAAAAGACATAGGTTTGGTCCTAATGAGCGGACAACGTGAAATTGTATATACAGTGTTTCGTTGCCTATTGTTACTTTAATTGTTGTGCTGCCTAAGATGTGAAGTGGATTGCCATCCACTCCTTTGATGGCTTTCAATGTAGGCGGGTCTAATTTGGTAATGCCCAAAATATTAGTCACGTTTTCAGCAACGACACTACATCCGGCACCGGAATCTAACAGGACAGGGATTGCCCATTTATCATTCATGTCGATTGCTATGCGCGGGATGTACGGTGGTTCATTTGGTGACAAATTAAATGGGAGTTCATTAAACAAAGCTGGGTCAGTCGACGTGATGTTTGCGACGGTTGATTCGTCACTATCAGAGTCCATTGAAGGAGCGTCGGAGTCCGGGTGTGAGTGCGGCAAAGCATCTACGTTTTGGTCAAATTCATGGTTCCATATTGGGTTATAAGGCAATGCATATTGTTGCACTCCGAACTGTGCCCAACCCTGACGTAGATTTAGCGTGAGCGCTGGAAGGTGGTACAGCAAATCATTGCCCAGTATGACCCTAGCAACACCCGTACTTTGTATGACTCCGAAGGTGGCCTGATAGTAAACGTCATGCACCGTGAAAGCAGTGTGACATCTTCCAATTATGTTCAAAGGGTTTCCGTCGACGGTGAATGCCTGCGTTTGAAGAGGGGTCTGGTCAAATTGCAAGTGTTGTGCCATGCTGAGGCAAATGAATGAACATGCTGAACCTGTATCAATCATAACTGAGGTCCAATCACCTTCAAATTTAAGTTGGATTATGGGCAAATATCTGGTAACCGCCAACGGGTAATTTTCGGCATCCAGGACATTGTCCGGTGGGTTGTGGTTAATGAGGGCGACTGATGGCCAAACTGGAATGTCTCCCACGGTATAACTCATGGGACGTGCGGTTCTGCCCTTAATTGCTAGTCTTTTATTGGTCAAATTGTTTGAGTGGTGCGTTGTTGCAAGGTCCCCTGCAACGTTATCATTGACGTCATCTGTCACGTCGGTGATAGTTACGGTTTGAGTATTTCGGTTCAGATTTGGCATGGGCTGCATATTTACAATATTTATGACTGGTGTATTGTTGTGCGTGCGTTCGTCATCCTTCTTTTTATCCCATTTCTCTTTCACTTTGTCCATCCAATACGCTATGTTGCAGAATTCGAGGTAATTGATTACCCAAGTTGGGCAACAACATTTTAATAAGAAAAACAGAGAAAATGCGACACATACAATGAAAATCCAAAATTGTTTCCAACTAAATCCTAAACCAGCCAAAAAACTGAATTGCCCGTGCTCCATTATAGTAGATGCCACGTTATTTAAAGCTGAGGCTGAGTGATGGTCATCCTGCAGTGATTCTGGTTTATAACCAAGTGAGGTCCAAATATTTTGTTGCAGTTTAACCGCTCGCCAAAGTTCGTTGATGTCAACATGGTGGTCGAACTCGGAAAAATTGTACATTACCAACTGATGAAAAATCACCGGTTGCTGCAGGTGATGATGTATGAGAAAAGAGATGTTTCCCAATAAGGATGGCATTGCAGAGTAATCATTTGGCTGCAAAAGACGCAAGGTGCCTGTATTTCGGGTGTATAAATATTTCACACCGTTAATTGCCACTGGGGATTGTTCAACCAATCCGCAGTCGCGTGGCAGAGCTTGGTGCGTAATCATATTTGTCGTTGGATCTAAATAGCCTGTCATGTTTTTCCCATGTGCAGCAAATTTTATAGGGATACTGTCAGTACAGGATTGATTCTGCGCCAGCAGTGTGTATCCTTCATCAATTGCGAAGCATGGGAACGTTTCCAAAATACTGCCTCCCAGACGGGCATAAATTAAGTCATTATTTAGCATAAATCGTGCCGCACGCGTGGGATCGGCTAACAACGCAGCATATACGCCGGCCGTAACTTGTCTGAGTGCCATGCAGGTTGACCTCATACCTAAGCTAAATTGCGTATTGATTAATTGATGTGTGTTTATGTTTATTGCTTGTAATTGTGCTGCTAGTTGAGAAGAAGACACCAAACCCTCGTCATGAGTGGTGTCACGTTTTTCTCTTAACTGCGCGTGCGCTTTGAAGCGATAGTTAACTGTATTGCTTGCAAGTTTCACTACGACGGACTGATCACTCATTATTACAATTTGGTCGTCGCAGTTTCGAAACTCTTTAGCTTGAGTAAAAGTGAGTGCCAATGTGAGATCATCGGACAGCCATTGGTCTCCTCGTAAGGTACCGTTCATGGTGGTCCAATACACGAATTCGCACTCTTCAGTTTTGTTGACTGGCCACACCAGAGCATCACCGTCCGTCATTGTGCACTGACCTTTTTTGTATTCACAACCTGACATGTCAACTGCCGTGGAGGTGGGGTGTGTTTGGCCATGTTGGGTATATACATAAGCAGGGCTAAGAAAACAATTAACAACTTCAAATTTTAACCATTTGCAACAATCCCACCAACCTCCGCTGTAATATGCGTTTAGTTGGTTTTGTGTTTGGAAAACACCACCTTTGTTGACCATTGCGCCTTCCGAGCATTGGCGGTGGTTCCACATGGTTCTGCATTCCTCTAACGTGGTTAAAATTTTGCGTGAGTAGGAACGTTTGAGGTGGTGATTGTCAAAGAAGTATGTGAATCGTTTTTCTTCAGTCTTAATTTTTGAGCACAAATATGCTTTAGATTTGTATTGCACTATGTTGCGTTTGTACAGGTGCATCTGCTGGTTGATTATTGTGACGTTTTCAGAATGATCGCCTTCCGGGCATGGTATCTGGTCAGGGAGTGTGTAGAGTACTCGTCCAACTCGTGTTTGGCAAATATGGGGCCACGGTCCTTGCTGTCTGGGGTCAGATGCTGCCACTGTGAAGTTAAAGAAACTAAAGAACAAAATAATCATAATGAGAAGAGCGAGGCTGCTGGTCAAAATTGCGGCACGAGGTCTGACGCATGTATGCTTTTGCTGTAATTCACCGGTGGTCTGCTCGATCTGACTACTGTGACTCGTATGGGGTGCACTTGGCAAGTCTGAATTTTGAGTGTCTTGCTTAAAGGATGCGAAAGGCAAGTCAACTAATTTTTCCCAAAAGATTATTCCAGAACGTCCGATAGAACTGGGCAGTTCATTATGTAACACGTGATGCATTGGTTGAACGAATGACAAACTGCGTGTGGTTCTCTCATCCCACACCTCATCGGTCGACGG
Organism: Rhynchonema sp. JSB1_4; assembly: GCA_030248065.1. Lineage (NCBI taxonomy): Eukaryota > Metazoa > Nematoda > Chromadorea > Monhysterida > Xyalidae > Rhynchonema > Rhynchonema sp. JSB1_4. Next base: position 109,530 of record JASAMV010004335.1, read on the forward strand.
CCATCCGGTTGCAGATGCAGGTCGGGGCTGGTGTTGGTCTTGTGAAGCCTCATCAATGTTTGATGGTGCACTGAGCAACGAAGGAGGGGTTGGTATTTGTTCGAACATGTCCGAATCAGAGTCAAATTCTGAAACTCCATTTGGCATATAGATCGGTTCCTGTGGTGGGTCGCCCCATTGGCCTTCCTCGTCCGCTGGAGGTTCAAGTGACACATAATTAACACGCATGAAATTGTTAGTGTCTTGGGCTTGTGCTTCGTCCAAGGTTACTGCAGGGACTCTGCTGGATTGCTCTTTATGTTCATATTTTGTTTTGAGAGTGGTGCGTAGCGTACTCGGGATCCCGAGGACGGCATCAAATTGATGATCAGGCGTAGGCTGAGCAACCGCGGAGTTATCAGAATCGCTCATGTGCGCTGTAAAACTACGCTCGAGAAACGGTAATTTTTCTTCAAGAGTGCTTTTGGCGTGGCGCCAGTCAAGTGCGTGTTTCTTGTTCTGGTCATCATTGGTTCTATTGTTGTTCATCTGATGTTTATTTTGAGAGTGGTGCGTGGTACATGGTATTCCATGGACCGTAAGAGTATTGGGTTCGCTCAGTGCATCTATCATGTTGACATTCATCCCTGTATCAAGGACCACGCGGGGTCCATTGTTCAGAAATCGGGCGTTAACCTGCTCTAAGTCGGCCACTCGTTGACGCAGCTTGTCGCATTCCTGCTGTACTTGAGTATTCAGGGGTTCTGGCTGCTGTTTGACCGGCGTGACTGTTGAACCGCTAGGTTCGCAGAGGTTGACTGCGGTATTGTCGGCTACGCATTCCCTAGCAAAGTGACCGGCCTTGCCACAACGCCAGCACACCTTCTGTCCTGTGAACGTTACCCGATCACGATATTGTCCATTGAATGGGGGCGGCGTGTTTGGTGCTGCCTGTGGGACGGTTGCCTGATAGCCCTGTGACGGTGCGGACCAATTCCAACGCTGGCCGTTACTTGTGGATGCGTAATTCTGTTGGGGGAAACCGTATCCAGTGTTTGGTGGCGGGTTACTGTAACATTGTTGTTGTTGCCAACCAGAGTTATTGTATCGGCCACGCCCCCAATTTCCTCTGACTGAACCAAAACCGCGATTACGGTAGCTACCACGCCGACCACCGTTGTATCGGCCCCGATACTGACCATACCCGCCACCTGAATTTGAAACGTTCAGGCCTTGATCCAGTTTATTGAGGATCTGATTGAACATTTCACGCATTCCTTCGGTCTGTTCAGTGGGCTGTGGCGGTTGCGGGCCCACATTTGATACACGCACCATAGCAGGTGTTACCTGTTGCTGGTTGAGTGCTGCTGCCTGTGCGGTGTTGAACTCGGCTGATGCCACTGCCAGTGATGCCTGATTGAGGCTGCGGACGTTGTTCATCAAGCTTTTCGATTCCAGGGCCATTGCTTTCATGCGTGCTGCTTCGAAATTTTCAGGCTGAAACCAACTAACCTTGTCACCAATTTCAGGACGCAGTTTGCTCATGAAATGGTCCAACTGTAGTCGTTTCAGTTCCTGAGGTCCAAACGACGGGTAACTCAACTTGACCAGTCGTTCGACTTCGGTTGCCAGTTTCGCCACTGAACCACTGCCCTGCATGAGTGCGTCGAGCTCGCATTGATAAATCTGCTCGCTGTTGGGGATTTTCAGCGCTTCAGTCAATTCACGAACCAAAGCCTCGTAATCACCCTGAATTGCTGGTGTCAGGCCTTCGTACGTGCTGAGGGCACGACTGCGGAGGAAGCAGGGCAAAACCATGGCCTTTTTAGCAGCGTCCCACCCGGCCGCGCGAGCGCATAGATCGAAGATTTTCCACCATTCCCTAAATGGACCTTCATTCAGTGCGCCATGAAACATGTCGAGATTACTACCTGCATTCTTCATGAATGTTTTCGCAGGCTGAGGCATGGGGCACGGCTTCAGCAACATTTATGCTGAATGGGGAATAGCATGAAACATCATCCATCCGGGCTTGCAACTGCAAGACTGCTTCTTGCATTTCTTGGTAACGCGCGGGGAGTGTGTTGAGGTTGGCCTGTTGGTGACGTCGTTGCGCGCGAGCAGCACGTGGATCTAGGCCTTGGTCGACTGCCTCAGGCTCACTGTCGTAAGGGTCATTGTTGTGACCGTCGCCTGCGGCTTGCGGGGAACCCTCTGGAGTACGCGGGATGTTCGGCATTTTGCCAAAAGGAGCTCGGTGCTACCAAATGTGACACCTCTAAAATAAGCCGGTTCGGGTACCAGCGGTGATAATATTGAGGTCGGTCGGTGTCCGGATCGTCAGCGTACGACGGCTAAAATTAATAAACTTTTCCTGTTCCTTTTTCTTTTTGTTTTTTGGTTTTTGAGTGGTGCGTCGTACACAGAAACTGTGTAC
>JASAMV010004336.1:0-15954 GCA_030248065.1 Rhynchonema sp. JSB1_4
TGCTCTCGTATTACCCACTACTCGGGCTGACTAGAGCGTTCAATATTAGCAGTTGCCTAAATTAGGAGATGTTATGATTTGTTCAGTGCTCCACTTAGGTCACTCATGCTAGTTGACCTTTGATTACTCCCGGTACCCCAGAAACTTCAGTCGGAATTCTGAAATCCCACCCTCAACACTCTGGCAATGGGAGGAGAGAGCCTTTATAGCGTTTACGACTTCTCTCGTCTTTCAGCTTTTTTGTTTATAACGTGTTATTGTTGAGTCACGTTAGGTGTGTGGCCTCAGATATTGTATTACTTTACTTCTTTCTTCGGGTGGTATGCCGTGGTGGTTTACTGACCACCCAGTGAGATGGGCTTGGTTCTGATGCTGCCTATTCTAAGCTATATCAGCTCTCGTGAGTCAAAGACCGAGAATTTGCCTCTTGAAAGCTTTGCGATCTGTGTCTGACTTCATATAAAATGTGTATCACCGCTGAAATGTGGTATTTATTACAATGATATTATATAAAAGTCATAGTTTGGGCGCTTGGTTTCCGCTGCGTGCTTACTATTGAGCTCTTGGGACCAAAACTTCTGAAATATGTTGTTTGCAACAACTGCACCCAATTTTATGTAGAATTTTCACAACGAAACGCCCACTTGTAACTTTTAGATACCAGACATTCCTGAGACACTGTCGTGTAATAATCTGCGGTAGGTGAAGCGGGCGGACACTGGCAGACTAGTTTTGTGTACTTTTCAGCTTATCGGACTTTAGCTTTTCCCGCTTGACAATGTTCCGGACACTTGTGGTGTGATATGTGCCTATTAATGGCCCAGGATGCTTTTAGTAGCGGCTGACTTCACTTTAAAAATAAAACTTGCAACCAAAATGTCTGGTTTTGGTTCTCGCTCGCTAGTCGCTACAATACAGTACAGTACAATACAGTACCATACAGTACACTACTAAGCGTGTGCAAATGTACTGGGGCTTATCAGTCAACATACACCGAATTTATAACTAACTGCTCAGGTCAGGTTCAAAGGCGCAAGGCTTAAAACTTGTTACACATAATTTCTGCTAACTTGTGTGATACTGATACTTTCACATTATACTGTACTTGCTATTTGTGGGCGCAAAACACGTTAACCAGAAACACCGCACCTGTTGTTGGGCTGGACTAAGCAATGCTCATTTTGTAACCTTGTACATAGCTTTTTGTTTCGTCTTTCTCTTCATTTGTCTAGGTGGTCTTTTTCGAGCTTGTTAAATGACGTTCGGTGCTAAGGTGTGCCGGACGCATTCACACAAGTGGCGCGGTGTTCACTTCAAATCAAAATTTGAAGTACTGAGATCGTCGCTCGCTTTGTCTGTATTCACAAAACTGTCATTCAATTTCAAGAGCTTAGCGGTGTTACGCACCAAAATCTACAGGGTATCCCTTCTTCAAAGAGCAGGGTTGGTCCAACCCACCCCAGCTTTATACATAGCTTTCCGCCAGTTGTGTACTTGGATGGATTTGTATTTTTATAGAAACGTGCTTTTCTCGTGAAAATATACGAAGCTCAACTTGCTTGGCACAGCTGCGACTGTATATTTTGCATTACTACTGTTTGCATTTGTTTCGTACTATTTTTGGGCGAACACAAAGTTGTGTGTCGAAAATGACTGTATGAAGAGCCGCTAGCCCAATTTACCCGTTTGATTTACTTGCGTATTCATCATCAGGTTCGTGACTCACAGTGCCACTGTTTGACCAACTGTTTCGAGCGAACCGTGATCTACCAAAATCAAGCCTCGGATGAGATTAGATTCACTTGTAAAAAGTTCATTTCGCGGCTATGTTTTGCGAGTTGAACTGTTAGCAGTTTGCAACACGTTTCATGAAGATAGATACTGTACGATGTAAATCGAGCGTGCAAGGTTATATCACCATGTTATGGCACATGCGTGAAAGTGAAACCTGAGCTCGCACTTCATTACTATGTACAGTGCAACGATATTGACATGCCTTGCTGCTGTCAAAGCACGAAAATAGCCAGAAAAAGTATCGTTCAATTTACGAAATTGAAAGTCGCATCTCATTAAACAAACTGCTCGTGCTATACGGTTTCGACCGAAGGCCGGACAAAATACAGTATAAAATTAGATGATTTTCACTTGGCTGCATTTTACGCTTTTGCGCCGCCCTCTTGTGGGTGTGCACTGTTTACAGTTTTCATTAACTTTGTAAATGCGATGTGACAAGTGATGAACAAAAACACTGTTTTTTTTATTTTCGCTTTCCTCTAATTCTCTGGCTGGCGCGTTTGATCAAATATTTGCTGGAGACTCGTTTTTGCAAAGTTTACATTTATTGCTGGTGCTTCACCACGCAGACCTCAGCAATTGCAGCAGTTATACGGCAAGTCAAAAATTATAAAGTTGTTATGTTATATTTCCCTCTAACCCCAAAAAACATGATATCTATGTATTTGTTGCAACCCGGCGTGTGTACAGTGTTGTTTTCACGGTTTTCGTGGAGCGAGGAAAAATGTGTAAAATTCAGTACTACATGAGAAACGATTGTTGTGAAGCACAGGTTGTTAGGAGAAGCGCGCTTGGGCTTGGCAAGTCGCCGACGATAAATGCCTACTGAATTCAAAAGAGCTCTCGCCGATAACGCCTACCTACATACTATGTTACATTACAGTGAGTAAAAACACACTCTTTACCTTATTTTACACTCAGCAATCAATACACACAACACACTACATACAATACTACATGAGAAACGATTGTTGTGAAGCACAGGTTGTTAGAAGAAGCGCGCGGGGGCGCGGCAAGCGAACCTGACATGAAAATGTGTGAAGCAGCTATTAAACCATCCACTATACATAATTCTACTTGAAATTTCAAAAGAGCTCTTGCCGATAACGCCTACCTACATCTCGTACGTAGTGGCTTCTACATACGTATGTACCAGTTGAAGAAAAAGGGAGGCACACTCTCTCACACAACTAACAGCTAGTAACTAACAACCGCAGCAAGCGGCTGCGGGGAGAATAAACAAACAACAACCAACAAAAAAAAGAATGAACGAAGTACATCCATCCCGTGTTTCCTGGTTGCGCGGCCCACCCCTCCAAAAAAACAAAAACCTCACCACCGCCAGACTTGCAGATGCAACCGCGCGTGAAAGCTGTTTTGCTCTTGTAAATCAATGTCCTGTCGATAAGTAGATATAAAAAAGATGGTATCAACAATAAAAAAATTATACAAACACACAAAAAGGCCAGCAGAAAAAAAACCAAAAAGCACAGCAAAAAAAAACCAAACCAAAGAGACAAAAAAAGCAAAAAAAAAAAAAGAAAACAAAAAAGAAAAACAAAAAAAAAAACAAAAAAACACACACAAAAAAAAAAAAAAAAAGGAACAAAACCCAAAATATATATAAAAATAAAATTTTATTATTAAAAAAAAAAAAAACAAAAAAAAAACAAAAAAAAAAAAAAAAAAGACAAAAAAAAAAAATATAAAAAAAAAAAAAAAAAAAAAAAAAAAAAAAAAAAAAAAAAAAAAAATAAAAAAAAAAAAAAAAAAAAAAAAAAAACCAAAAAAAAAAAAAAAATAAAAAAAAAAAAAAAAAAAAAAAAAAAAAAAAAAAAAACATAAAAAAAAAAAAAAAATATCAAATTGCTTAAAATTTGAACTTCCTTTTGTTTGAGCAAATTCCACACAGACATCTGGTATCAAAGCAAATCAGCGGATAGGTCATGTCCAGCTTTGTTCGTGAATTGGGGTGACAGTTGGGAAAATTTGTGGTGCAAGCATCCGACACCTGTTGGGACTAATTTCCGAAAATGTCAAAGTTCCGGAATACTGTATGTCACCCAACGTGCATACGCTAGCATCAGCTTCCTTTTCTCTTGACATGACGCCTCAGCCCATATCACTTTCGTATTATATATTGCACACACATCATGCATGACCTTGTCAAGCTGTTGAGCCATGTCATGTCACATTCCTTGATTGTCAGTTTTTCCTCTCCCGAATGTTACACAACGCGTCAAACTCCGCTTTGGTGTGTTTTTTTCGGCATTTGCTGTTCCCAGTTTGTGGGTATTTGTTTTGCAGTTTGGTGCACCAAAAATAGGTAATCCCTTCGGGCCCTGATCTAATAGTGCGTTTTCATGCGCGGATGCACACGCACAAAATTGTGTCATTTTCAATCACACAGACACAATGTTACCCCTAATCGCTTGTTGCTGCTGTTTTTTGTGACAAACAATTCATTACTGTGCAATGATTTATACCTGTTTTTATTTGTTGCACGCGCCCGAGGGCACAGTAAGATCTGACGAAAATACTCGCACTCGTCTTGTTAGTTCAATCAAATCATTGAATCACATAAAATAAATTTGTACTCTTTTCTTTGTCTTTTGTCCTGTAGATGTATTTATGTAAAACTGTTGCATTCATGATCGTTTTCCAATTTTCCTCAAACCTTTGTAAATTTCTCGCGCAAATTTAGCGAATAAGCCAGTTTGCCAATTTTATTGAATTTATTGAAAAATATATATTTATGATAAGTTCACATATATGTCCTGTGTATTAACATCCTGGCTTTTAAATATTGTTCCAGCGTTTTATATGGCCACCCAGATTTCCAATCTCCTAGATGCGCCTGTGTTTTTCGCTCTCAGGTACAGGCTTTATCACGCTCTCGGATTCCCGGTATTCAAAAAGCCAGAAAACCAATGCAAAAAACAACAGCTCTTTTCATGTTTATTTTATTTATGTAGTTCACGCGTTGAACGCACGCTGCCTAGCTGTTCAAACTCACAGAAGCATGCACACTTTTTCACCCTTTGCTGCCACAAATATATTTCGACGAACACACACGCGACGAGACGCTTCAAGGGCACCTGTTGCCCTGTTTTGTGTCAGAGAGCCCGTTGTGCGTTATGCTTCTTTATGTTTGCATTTGGCGCCAATTTTGAATTCACGTTTTCCGGCATTTTACGTCGGTAATGTGGAACGAGCTGGTGGTCAGAATTGTGTTTGAGAAAGGGCTGCATATTTCTTACAGTGTGGAATTCATTTCAAATAGGGGGACCGTTAAATTTACTGAGACATTCTTGTTTGCAAATGTCAAGTGCGGTTTATAGCCCATGTCTGGTATAAACAAACCGTCAAAATTTAGTGGTCCATCTTTTATGCGTTTCACAACTTGCGGTTTTACGATAGTCTTTCCTGTTTTATTGGATCAGTTTTCAAAATTGTTCACTTGGTGACGTAATTTTCAGAACTGACCTATACGTCTCTACTTTTTCATTTCAGTGTCATGTTCGGAAAGAGTCGCGCAAATGACCAAAACATACAATGATATTCGGGTAGTGGAGCAGTTGCTTGAAGAAGTAAGTTGGCACCTTTTTATCGTTTAATTTTATTTATTCCATTATTTTTTATTGATTTTGGCGTAAAAAGTGTTGATTGAGTTGTAACTGTGTGATTTTTGGCGTGAAAAGGTCCATGTGATGAAAAGCGATGAAGAAGTTTCTTATGCTTGTCATCGTTGTCTGCGACCGGAAACTCAGCACAGCACAGTACATACATAATGGTTTAATCGGTGCGTGATTTTGTTCCGCTGGTCATGCCGTGTTACAAGAGTGTTGGGTATGCACTGCGACTTGGCTCTGTTTATTCAGCAAAAGTATTCGTTCTTATGTCCTGTCAGTCAAGGACTTCGTTCTGGTGAAACAAAACCAGGCTGCCCTGGACTTTCCTGGGGGTCTTTTCATTACCGGTGTCTGCATTTCGCTGGGGGTGTGGTGTCAAGATTAGTGCTGTTGTTGTGCTTGTGCCAGCACGTTTATTGGTTGAAGAGAAGAAAAAACCAACCCGACAAGTTTCCAAGCAGCAAAAAGCACGCAACGGAATGCCCCGTGTTGTATGCCCAGCAACCGTGAACTGTAAGAATAACACGGTGTAATGTACAGTACATGACATCGCATCCAGATTAAACCATAAAATCAGCGTGCAATAGACGCAATTTGTCTTCGTTTACGCAACTTTGGCATTTGGCGTGACAGCCAGTCGCTGAAGAAAGAAATTGGTTGGTAGTTTAGAGAGTTTGTTAATTGGCAGCAGTTTGTTGAGTATAGTATACCCGTTATAGAAATTATGCATGCATGTTACTCTCGTGGCCAAAGAATTTTGAACGCTTGTCCTGCAACTGTGCCCTGAACGTTCAACGCGCGTGTGCGTGACAGCAACCGTATTGGCCCGTTAAATGTTTTCTAACGTGTTTGTGTGTTTGTTGACATGTGAATAAATCTGAATAGTCAGTCTTTTGACGATAGTTGGTTTATGCCTGTGTTTTGGCGCGTTTTTGTATTCTCAAAGTTATGGTATGCAGGACGTGTTATGTTTGCCTGAATAAAGATGTTCTGACGAATTGCAACCACTTGCAAAATTTCGGTCGGGCGCAAAAATGTCGAAAACTCCATCAGGCAAATGAATACTTTCAACGCCGTTGCTGTTTGTGGGACTGAAAATTAATATACCGAATTCGACGTGCAGCAACGTAAGCAAGGTAAAGTTTGGCTTTTTGCATTCATCATACAGTATGTCTTGGTATTTGCGTGATCGAACATTTTGATAGGCCACTCACTCATGTTTGCTGCGAGTATGTACTTGCTTGAAAATGTGTGTGCGAAAAGTCCCAAAGGTCTGTTGAGCTCTACATGAAACTTGGTGATCTCGTACCCGAGTATTCGTGAAGTGTATGTATATGTGCACAGCATCGTGGACTGACTAACATGACGGATCATGTTCCATATGAGGTGTTGGTACACCAAGTGACTTCCAACTGACGTACATATACATAGCTATGTATAGAGTATGACTTACAGACGGTGGGGCACCTTGAAGCATTCGTACCCCGCGGGTATGTATATGCCCACACATTGTCGTTTCCGTGTCTATGTACACCTTTTGCTTTGCGGATGGCTGGTTGCTTTTCTCACACAACAAGTCATTTTCAATTTCCGTCGGTTTGGTTGTGGTACTATGCCCATATCCATACTGGCGCGCAAATAACGAAGTGCCTAACCGAAAAAGTACAGCCGTGTTTGGATTGGAAGGGGACTCTGGTGTCTTGTTGGTTGTTTGACGTGTTTTTAGCAGGACGGACATACACAGACATGCATACCAACACACAGATCATTGATTAGATTTTCCTGGTGCACATGGCAAAACGCGCTCGTTTTGGGAGGCTTTCAGACCATTTTTTACATATGAAATAAAATAAACACGTCTACGTTTATGGTGATGGGGGTGGTGCTTTCGGATGAAAAATGTACACAGTTTGGACAATTTGTTGGACTTAATTTTTATAAAGCGTATATGTGCGGTGCACACGCAAAAGCGCCAAACCTTGCAGAAAAAATCTCAAAGAACACTTACATACGTCAATGGCTAATAAAAATATGGCGCTTATATCGACATCTTGTGACATTGAAAAAAACTAACGAGCCTTTATTCTCTCCCGCTCCCCTATATGCAAAAGCATAATGGATGGTGTGATTTTATTTTCTTCTGAAATTGGGCAATTTGATGAAACTGGTCAAATAATGGCCTCGTCTTGATCTGATAATCTGCACAATTTCTGTGCTGCGGCCAGAACGAAGAACACCCGCTTTACGATGTGCCCCTGTAAGATTGCACAATAAGATGTGCAGGCCGCACGCTGACGTAAAATTCGGTGACAGCTTGCCATCAACATTGGAAATAATGACCATTGCATGGCTCAATTGGATTACACGCCAACAGACGTGCACGTGGGCACAAGCTCTGCAGCAAAGCATCACGGAGGAACCATAAGAAAAGGATCGATTTTGCTCGCTGTCCCGCCGTCGGAGTCTCCGCATACTCAAAGGCCTTTAAAGTTGATCGGCACCATAAATGCGGCTGTGCTGTTTGAAAGGCATGGCACTTTCCGGCCACCCGGTTCCCAATATCTTACCAAGCAAGTCTAATGCAGGACTGACGCGCACAGGCACATGTATATTTGCAAGTGTGCTCTTCTGTATTGCGTACATAGCTCGTTTAATCGCGGCATCCACCACCATGCGGGAATGCACATGCGCCCTGTGGAGGCTAGAGCATCTTCAAACGCAATGCGTTCTGCTCGACAGAAGCTTTTGGGCCTAAACTGTCTCCATATGTATGTACGTGCTATGCTCGTATGTGGGTACCACGTATTTTGTATCTTTCCGTTGTGCTTCTGAAGCCCGCCAGTTGGGATGAAAGTTTCCGCGATATGCGTTGCGCATGCACAATGTTTCACGGATAAAAACGGCTGTGTGTGCGAACTTTGAATAGGTTCAGAGCAGCGTAACTGACTCGGGCGCTAGAGACCGGCCATGATGACAAAGTTAATTTGCAGCTTCTGCCCTCGTTATACGCGTGCCCAACCACAGGCGCAAAGTATTGCCATTGCACACATGGGTTCTCAGTGGCTTGATTACGCCCGGACTCTGCATCGTCGTTGTGTCAGTTAGCATTTTATCCAATGATTTTCGTCATAATATCCTTACCCTTTCTGTGCTTTATTATCCTTAATTTGGGTGCTCTTCCTGAGAAAAACCTTGCTTCACAGTTCACATTCAATTGCCAGAAATGTTCAGACACGATATGAATCCAGTCAAAGAGACGCACACGCAGCGTCGCAATAATAAAAAAACAAACCTACCGCAAAGCAATTTTCGGTGTAAAATACTGTTTATTTGCTGTAGTTCAGATGTGGCGACTTTGATTGCTCACAGTTTGACCTCTGTAATGAACTCCGTTGTATCTCTGTCGCAACACGATTGTATTTTGTCACAAAATTTGATGTTGTTCTTTCTGACCATGCATTAAACGGTCATCATAAATGTCACGGCGCCACCCAGTTTCACCGACTAACGGCGGCTTTAATGGGGTTACATTCCATAAGAATTATAGGTTCTTATTATACCATGACCTCATGATTCTCCAACTGTTAGAGGTTTTCGACTGTTTGCTTATTTAAGCGCAGCACCTTTATTTTGTTTTGGGTTTGTGCGCCATCGCCATGTCATATTTTCAAGCTGAAATTTACTGACCGAAAAATTTGAACCCATGGTTGGCAAGCTTGTTGTGAACCGAGACTGAGCGTCGTTTTTTTATTCATCACGTTTGTGGCTGATAATTATCCCCCAGGGTTTCCTTTCGTGTCAGCCAAATAATAGAGTTTTTGTAAATGGAGCCTCATGCGCACAGGAAGCCCATACAATTTTGATTATTTTATGATCATCAAGTGAGACACTCATTTGCAGCAGTCGTCAAGGCGACCCTGGGCTTGTTAATGTATTGTTTGCAGCATGATGTACCATGTGCTGTTTTTTCCTGTGCCTCTCCGCCTGACGTGCCGGGACAATTCTGCGGTTGCGGAGTGTCATTTGTCCGCGTTTCTGAATTTGAACTGAGCCATTTGAACTAATTTATCAAACAAAATAATGTCGCAAAATCTACAAACTTTCGAACACGCTTTGACCGAGGTGTGTAATTCGTCCGAAGTGATGCTGCTGGACGAACAGGCACAACAGGAGATTATTGAATGGTGGCAGAGTGTAAGTGACTTGCTGACTTTGAGAGAATACTGGTTATGCGAGAGAATGTGGGTGTTCAATTTTTTTGATGCGAGGGTGTTGTCTTGAAAACTGGATTTTGTGTATCTGGTTTGGCTGGATTAGATGTTTTTTCTTTGCGAAGTTGTGCTCTAATACCGTTGAAACATCACCAGTCCAGAGTCCACGGTTGGTTACTCGGTGTCATCTGAATTTATGCAGCTGGCTGATGTTTCAACATGGCTTCCATATGAGGTACACGATATACGTACATATGTATGTACATGGGTATGAAACTACGCTCACACGAGCCCGATTTCGGAGATGGCGTGCTTGCACAACGAATAGAAAGAGAAAATTCGCATGCACCATTCTGTATGCTGCAACGATGTAACATATCCCAAGTCAGCAGCCACGTCTGAACGTTTCACTGATCTGCCACATCCGAAAACGGGCTCGTGTTGGCGTTGTGTTACTTACATGAAACATCACCAACCCCTTCCCCCCATTTGCAGCGTGAACGCGACCTGGAGTTGGCAGCGCGCATCGGCCAGCAGCTGCTGGAACAAAATCGAGAGATCCAGGAGCGAAATGAGTTCCTCGAGGAACAACTCTACTTTGCCAATGAACAAGTGGATGAACTGAAAGTTGAACTGACCAGAAAGGTTCGTTTATTATCTTGCCTTGTCATGAGATTTTTATATCAGAGCTGTTTCGAGAATTATTGTCGGGGTATGGTTTTTTTCGATCACAGCGTCACATTTGTTTACGTATTTATTAGCCACCTAGCAGTCGAAAAATATTTTGCGCTTGTCGAAATCAGTGACACCATTGACAACACTCCTCGTATCGCCATCGCAAACACTCACATAACGTGACCAAAGACCCGACCTAGCATCAAGTCGGATGCTTCGGCCGTTATTGTATGCATAGTAACCCATTAATCTACCGTAACCCGCACCCATTCTCCCCTCCCCATTATTACAGTGCCAACTCCTCCACACATACGTCGAATCAGAGGCTGATGCGTTGAGCAGTGCTTCTAGCCGATCTCATGAAGACTTGCACATCCAACAGCCGAGCACCAGTTACGCGTCACACAGCGCCAGTGCACAAAGTGCCGGTTGGTTTATGTTACATCTGTTTGTCTTAAATCTTGGGGTTGTTTTTGGTATGAAAGTCAATTTTGGCAACACCGTCTAATAATTCGATGGATTGGTTATTGTTTCGTTTGAAAACCTGATGACTCAGTCCCTTCAGTGCTCTGGGAAATTTGTCTTGTTTTTTTTAGCCGTTGCCCAACGCACAACCGAAACCCTACAAGAACGCATCAGAAAGTTGGAGCTGGAAAACAATCTGCTGCAGAATGAGGTTTGCTGACACCAGCGCACACTGGACTCATTTACGGGAACTGTGATTTGATAGTCTTCTGATGTCGCTCGAAGGAACGACTAGCTCTAACATGTTTATGATGCATTCCGAACATTTGGTGTTGATGTTGTATTATTTTTAGTTCGGTCGGACGGAGTACATCCTATCAATTTGGCTTATTTTGTGCTTCCACAGAAACACGATTGTCGAAACATTTGGCTTTTTGGTTTCCCAAGATTAATTGCAACTCATTCATCGCAGGCTTCTCAGCTGAGATCTCTCACACGCGGGTTGGAAGAGAAAGAACAGAAGTTGGTCACTAGCTGCGTCAGTCAACTGGAAAACGCTAATAAACAGGTGAAACTTTTGGTATTTTTGCGGTGCTCAAAGTTTTCGTTTCTTGGTCGGTTGTACGTACTCTTTGCTTTGATATACATACAAGCTGCTGACTTGATTTTCCCATTTGTCGTTGATAAAGACGTAAATCCGCTTTACGCACGACAAATGTTTTGCCAAATAAAAGCAAATAAACTTGAACATATCTACAGATTGATACGCTGAGCGATGAGCTCTACACAAAATCTGATGAGTTTCATCAGCAAAAATCCGAAGTCACCAGATTACTGAAAGACCTATGCACGCATCAGAGTAATCAAAGGAAGGTCAGTTGGGTATTTTTGTGAAAATTATACAACGCGTCCTTTTTCAATTTTATTTTCGTTTATACTATTGTCGCATTGTAGTTAATGGTCGAAAATGAAGAGTTATCGTTGCTGTTGCAAAACGCTCAGGAGACACAAGAGGAGCTCAGCCGGGAGATACTCGATGTTCAGGTTTGTGCGTTTTCATGTGATGTCAAAGTAATTTAACAACTTAGGGCGGACTTCGGTTGAATCCGGAAACCGGAATCCGGAAATATTTCCGGAAAACGCATTATTTTTGCATGTAAATTTCTGCGTTTTCCGGAAATATTTCCGGAGTCCGGAAATGTTTTGTATTTTTGTATGCAAATTATTTCCGGTTTCCGGATCCGGATTTAACCTTAGTTCGCCCTAAATTTTATTCAAATTTGGTAAATTTATAATTTTCCACTGATCTCATAGGACCGTTATGCCTCTGTGGTTGCAATGTTGTATGAAGCGCAAGAGGAGCTGAAACATTCCCGGAAGCAGCCCCCTTTGATTCGGTGAGTGCTTTTCGCTTTTCTGCAGTGAACAGCCTTTTTTCAGCTTTAGGTACTATGTGGGCTTTCTTTTTCACAAGAATCCATAAAACGTAAGAGTATTCTAGCGCTTCGCTAGCCGATCGTAAACTTTTTCGGTTTATTGCACAAGCATCGCGGAAAAAACATCTGAGGCAAACGCTTCTGATTCAACGCTATCTTTCGTCGTATGCCTGGATTTGACCGTTTCTTTGACAGAAGTGCCCAATTCCAATCACAAAATGACGTTCTTTGCTCAGCGCCCCCAGTCCCGATTCACTATACGATTCGCTGGCGAGTGAACTGGAGGCCTCCGACAGTGGTGTGGGTACGGCGCAGTGTTCAGCCAGAAGCAGACATGATGCCAGTACGGATGTGGCTGATATGTTGATTGGTTGGTTCAGATTCATGTTTTGTAGTTTGTGTTTTGTGTATTTTATATCTTTCGATTTGTCATCAAATTACCAAAATGCCAAGTGCTAGTTATATATTTATCAACCAGCTGAAACATTTCTCGTCTTGGTTTGGCTAAGTTTACGATTGCCATTCCATAGCGTTTGCGCTACTTGAGAGCCCGTTTGATAGTTTGTGGCGCGCTGCAATTTCGGAATAGAATCGAGGCAATTTTTTTACGAATGCCCTTGCTTAAGAACTATTCTGATTTCTGCAGCCAAACGTCAGCCCCGGTTGAGTCCGAAGCCAAAGCCCGAGCTGCAATCCACCCTGCACAACCATACAGTGATCGCCAGGGCACAACAACAGCACAACACTATGGATATGTCGTCGCTGATGGAAACATTGCAGGTTTGTCATGTTCGCGGTGCATTTTTGTGTTGCTTGAGCGCGGTGTACTTCTGTTACTTCGTTTGTTGTTGATTATTGATTAAATAAGTTTGGCGTCCGGTTTTTTCTTGGGTTCGAGATTCAGTGCGAAAAGAAAAGAAAATTGCGGATCCTGTTTATCGGGAAGGGAAGGGCAGGGGGTTTATCCGAAAAGCAAAATGTTGCATCTCGGTTGAAGTCCTAAAGTCACTATGTAAATCACCACCATGCCCATTTTCAAAATAATTAAACCTTCCTTTATATCTCAGGCATTGGGTGATCGTGCATTTACGCCGCATCGGCAGTCCACGCCGGTGCCGGACAAGGAGCCGAGCCAGTGCACCCCTGCTGAGAACAGTGCTCCGATCAGGGAGTCACCCAAATCACAACAATTGAGAGTGACGCCTGGTGAGTGGGACGGAGCTTCTAGCGGAGTTTTTAACTGGCTGCCGTCCACTTTTTGTGAATCGTTTGAGCTAATGTCTGTTGCGGACGTTCCTGATCGCCGTCGCAATAAATATTCTGGGTGAAACATCCCCATTTAGATTGAACAAAGTGATTTTGATCGGATGGAGCCCAGCGACAGAATCTCACCTCTGGTTGCACCATGAATAGTCAAGCATGACAGTGCAATAAAAACAGTTGTTAGTATTTAGCAGAATTTTATCCATAATGGATGTAGCCAGTGTGAAAATTTAAGTTTTCGATGACAGACAATCCAGCATCCGAATTCACAGGTTCATCAATGCTGTCCAAAGCGTCGTCGACCGATTCGCTACTCAACTACGAGGGACCACCAATGGGCCAGCCTGGCGTGCCCGGCAGTAGGGATTTGGACTATGCGCTCAGGCGACTGGCTGCTAGGAGACAGGTCGTTGGGGGCATTAAATTGTTCATATTTTTTTTAATTTGCTTTGTTTGGTTCCTGATGGCAGTGCTGTGCAAATTTTGACACTTTTGGCAGTCGATTTTTACCGAAAAGGGTACTTTCGGGATAAAAACGGGGTACAAATATGGGGAGATGCTGTACCATGACATTTCGTGGTCACGTTTGTTCCGAAATGGGGAACACATTATTAGTTTATCAGCCTAGCACAGTCCACTTTTCCAATAACAATAGTCTTCCGGAGAACCACTTTCAAATTTCCTGATCACATTTTCGTTGTATGATTATTGTCCTGAAACAAGTTTACAAGGGAGTCAGTTGTGACACAATTACTATGCAACAAAATGCAATTTTTCAAATTGCAGGTTGAGCGCGATTTCCGTCGTTTCAGACGCGAACGCGGCTATGCACCCAGTCGGGAATCAACTCCTTTGGCTGGTGAGTGGGCGGAGGAAAATGTTTCAGAACACTTGTACAGGGCACTCGCGTTTTGGGCAAAGTGATAGATAGGCTGCTATCGCCATGGGTCTATAACACAGCGTGTAAGTTAGCGACAGCGAGAAATGAAAATGAAACAGATGATCATCATTGAAACTGTAACCTTCGTTACCACAGCCCACAGCACCCGCCTGTGGTTCAGCTAGAATTTCTCCAAAAAAACCATTAGTAGCTGAGAAAAGTACTCGAAACTTTCTCAGCGTTCTTTGTTCTTCGATTATATTGTTCTGGCAGAAATGTTTCATTTCATTCGTATTACAAAATTGTGCTAGCGAATTCCAAGTTATGCTTTCGACCGAGAAAACAGCCCATACAAAACCATCCCAAGCCTTTATGCTTGCAGACCCCATTCCGTCCCGCTCGCCCGAGCCCGGTGGTGCACCAGGTGCAGGCTCGTCAGTGTGGCAGCACCGCTCGCGATTGCGCATCTTCAAACCGCTGGAGGGTTCGAGCACACTCCGACATTGGCGTGCACTGGCTGCACCGAGCGCGTTCGGTGTGCTCGCGCGCGCACTGGTTGTCGGTGGGGATGGTCTCGCACCGGTTACTGCTGCCAGCGTCGACCTCCCTGATAATACAGGGACAACCAATAAGGGTGGCGGGATCCGGCTCAGACAGGACCTGACGCGACCGAAAGTGCTCATCTCGAAAGAACGCGATTTGTCGGATTTGGATATTTCGAACGAAAACGATGACGAAGGAGAAGAGTCGATGACGCCGAAAGCCGGCACCCCTGTTCGGACCATCAATGATCCATTCCCCCAATTGTTCAAATTGCCGCCAAAACTTACGACCACGATAGCCAATGACCACGCGCGCATGCAGGCGAGTCCGCGTGCCTTTCGACAGTTTGCCGTTGGGCATAAGGACGGTGCTGTGGGATTGGAGACGGCGATCTTGCCTGATTGTCAGGGTGATAACCGGTCTCAGGCCGGGACTGGTGTGTTGACCAGAGTGGTGACCGGGCCGCAACAGGCAGGTGCTGGATTGATTGATGTCAGTATTGATTGATTGATTTATTAGGTGGTGAAACTGCTGATTTGTTTTGAGTTTATGACAACTGAATTTATGGTGCCATTATTTCTTTTTTAGATTTGGTACGATAATGTCATATCTTGTCGATTTCTATTGGTTCTATGCGCACCCATCTGCTAAACGAGCTCATAATGTGTTTTGTGCAGATAGCAATGTGTAACTACTATATCTTGCATTTATGAGTGCTCAAATTGAGCTCAAACTATTTTTTGTAAAGTGGACACATAATTTTGTTCGAAGTCTCATCGCCAAACGATCCTGCAATGTTTGGACACCTGCCTGCCACGGTATGCACGACAGCAATTCATGCATTCTTTCTTGATTGTCAATCAAAATTTGCACCATTTTGTAACATTTTTTTTCAATTGAAATTTCCAAGTTTCTCAATGATCTTTTCGAAATTTCGACTGCTGACGTTTCATTACAATTCGTTTCATTCTGCACGATTTGGCTCTTTACGTTCCTGTCTTTGTTTGATGTTTCTCATGTTCACCTGCCCCACCGTTTTGCTCATTGTACCTTCG